>RJWT010000953.1:0-54530 GCA_004365215.1 Cuniculus paca
ATAGATGAAGAGCAGGCAGGTACTTGGTGTCTTTCACTCAGAGCTCTGGGGAACCTCTTTGGGAAGGCTTTTGTTTGTCACACACCAACAAATCTGTCTCACCCTGAATGATGCAATGCTGCAGCCTCCTGTGGGGTAACATCCACTGACGATAATGCCACAACCCATTAATTGATCACAAACTCCCTGAATCTGTAGGGACTTGCCCCAGTCTAAATGAGTGACTTAATTCTTAAACTACAAGGGAAACCCAGCGTCCTGAGGGGTTAGTGACATGTTAAGACTAGATTGTTTATTTTGCTTGTTATAAAATAAAGATCATTAAGAAAATGCTTGCATCCTGTTGTGATTATATGTTCTTAACCTGTATATATAACGAAGAGGTTTTGACTTTTTTTTTTTTTTTTTTTTTTTGCTTTTGCTGTTCTTACATTCCTTACCATTTTCCACTTTCTACCCCTAACAATCCTCTACTCACTGGGTCTAAATACACCCATATATCTTTGCTTTGGCTATTTTTGTTATCACATCTATTTATCTGTTACTGAAAAATGATAGCAATGTGTATTTAAAGTTATTCATGTAAACCCAGTCTTAAATGCAAGCTCTGAGGCACTTGTCATCTACTTGTTACTCACTACATCTCTTTTTGTCCCAGTTTCCTCATTTGGAAAATATGTCATGAATTGTTATGTTGGTACCTAAAAGCTATAATTATAAAACAGATCGCAAAGTTTCTAGTGTTCATTTAGAATTGTTACACTTAAACTTGTGCTTTTTCCCCCCTCACTGTGACCTACAACTATTCTTTAGTGAATGTAATTACAAAAGCTGCTGTCTGTAACAAGCCTTTCTACACAGATGAGCTTGGTGCTTAAAACCATCATTTCCTTGTTCTATGGTGATGTTCATTTTTGCCTCTGTTTCAAAGTTTGTTCACTTTTGAGCAAATAGAATCATGCCATCCCTCTTTTCTTGTAATTATATACCATCTCTCTGCTTTAGCTCTCTCCCCACTAGGAGAGACTTACTTGCCTTGTTTCACCTTGTTGGTGTGTTTTTGTACTGTTTGTTGTGCTTGCATTTTTTAGGTGAGCATCTTCTCTCTGTGCACATCTGTGGTTGTGCATTGATTACATAGCCTGATGAAAGCATTGCTTCGAGCATCCTTCTGGGCCTTGTCTTAGAAATTTTGTGTAGTCATTTTCGTTCAATGATTTTTTGGTCATTTTTTTGTTATATCAGGTATGTCACTGATACAATTGGTGAGTTTGAGGTGTTTACCATTTTCCACAGTTTCCATCTTGTGGACATAGAAGTTGTATCTGGTACCAAGATTCAGAGTCACAGAACTCTGTGGACTCCTCAGTATGTAGCAGGCTGCATAGTAAAATGGGAAAGAGTAGGAATACCAGAGGTGCCAAGAAATGCCTATTAGAAACCAGTTCTGCCAGTATTGGCTTTGGGGCTTTGAATAAATCACCTTGCCTCTCTGGATATCAGTTTTCTATCTTGTGTTACTTTCCTGTGGGTTCTGTAACAATTAACTACAAACTTGGTAGCTTAAAACAAGAGAAATTTATTCTCTTATAGTTCAAAGGCAGTTCAACTGGGTGGAAATCAAGGTGTCAGCAGAGCTGTGCTCTCTATAGAACACCAGAGGAGAGTCCATTCCTTTGTCTCTTACATCTTCTGGTGGCTTCCAGAATTCTTCAGTTTGTAGTTGTATTGCTCCAGTCCTTGCCTGTGTGGTCACACTGCGTTCTCCTCCTCCATGTGTGTCAGAGCTCCCTCTGTCTCCCTTCTGGATAATTCAGGATAATCACCTCGACTCTACATCTTTACTGACGTCTGTGAAGTCTTTTCGCCACATGGGATAGTATTCACAGGGTCTAGGGATGAGGTGGTGGGTGTCTCTCAGGGATCATTGTTTAGCTACCAAAAGCCTGGAAGTGTTGCTAGCTTATGATTTCTGTTTACACATTTAAGATTCATTCATTCATTCATTCATTCATCAAACTTTTATTTCATGCCTACTATGTACCAGACACTGTTGGCTATCAGTAATAATCTACTGACCATGCCTTTATTCAGTTCATTATGTTGCCAGTGAGATAACCATTCAGTTTGAAAGCCAAGATAAATGTGAGAGGCAGCCTAATCTAGGCTGTTGGATTAATTCTCTGTGTGTCTCCCCTTGCATAGTTCTAAAGCGAAACCATCGTCAGCCTCAGTCCTCTGTAGGAGTTGTGGAGAGCCTGTGGACTAGAAGGTGTTTTGCAAGGGCATGTGTTGGGGGGAAGCACATATCAATTTAAATCTCATTAAGAAAGTATCAGATAGAAAAATAAACCACGAACCCTGATTCTCAAAAAATTTTTGATCTTACACAGTTTGTCTCAGTGCTGGATGCCCATCAGGATGAGTGTCAGACCTTTAAAAATGACCTATGCCCGTCTCGCCTCGTCCACAGCTCTAGGCCAGGATCCTGTTTTTAAAGCTCAGTAGGAGATTCTTACATGATGACAGTATTGAGCCCGGAAAGGTTCTGACCTAACAGAACAGGAAAACAAATGTACAACGACTAATAACTATGCAAGACAGAATGCCATAAGTTCCATTAAGCGTATATAGAAACAAAATAAACTGGATACTCAGAGGAGGATGAGATCATGCATGGCTCAAGGGAAATTTAGAGAAGGAAGTATTTGAAATGTCCTCGACAGATAGGTAGGATTTCAACAGGTATCAAGTAGGGGAGAGGGAGGAGGAGAAAATCCAGAGGTCTGAAGTTGGCTGGCAGTAAGGACCAAGGCCCAAACTGAGGGACCAATCTTCCTTTTGCTGTGACTTTCTTGCCCAGGACCCTGAGGAGTTTGAGAATTTTAATTTAAACCTGGCTTTCTAGGTTGTTATGGAGGTATGTTTATTCAAGGTAGGAGGGGAGAATACCTTTTATTTAATAGCTGTTAGTTTGATTTATACTTTTAAAAAAATTTAGAGCTTGGTGTGGTGGCACACACCTGTAATTACAGAATTTGGGAGACTGAGGCAGGAGGATTGTTGCAAGTTCAAGGCCAGCCTTGGCTATATAGTGAGTTCAAGACCATCCTAAACCATGTAGCAAGACCTTTTCTCAAAAAAAAAAAAAGTCAAAAAATTACAAGTGTGGTAGCTGAGCTTCCATTTATAATCTTGCTCTATATCCTATATGCACTAGAATCAGGCTTTAGTGACAGAAATAAAAATGAAAAGGAAGGTTTTACAACATTTCAAAAGACGAATTGGTAGGATATGGTGACTGACAGGAAGATAGAGAAACAGTGGGAAGAACAAAGGTAATTGGCAAGTTCAAGAATAACAGTAGAATCAGTGGGAGAGAATATTAACTGAAAATACAGTTTACTTAATTTTTTCTTGAGTAGGTAAGAGGATTTTCCACTTTGTTTTCTTTACATCATTAAATTGGGTACATAGACCTTCAGGCAGCACTATTCTATACTCGTTTTTCAGATGGAGAAATTGAGACCTCAAGAGGTTGATTATCTTGCCCTATCCAGGTCTGAAAATAAATTGAGTGGGACTTGAAGCATTTAGATTCAAGTACCTGATTCTAGAGGTTTTTGTTGTTTGCCATGGTTCTGTTAGTGGAGGAAGAGGAGTAGGGCCCCAAGAATAAAGTGTAAGAAGCATCAGACAGATAGAAGTTTAAAAGAGATCACAGATGACTCAAATCAGCAAGCATCTCTTTCTCAATTAGAAGATGCGAGGAGGAAGAGGAGAGGTACAAGGACCGAGTCTCCCTGAAACATGCCAGAACAGGCTCTTAGTCCTCTTTATAAGTGCCACACAATTAATACATGACACATTGAAGACGTTTTCTTGAATATTTAAACAAACACGTGAACCAATCTCTCAATCCTAAATTTTCCTATGTTTAATATTATACACACTTAATTCTTATAATGGATTCAAAGAGATGAACAGAAATAATTTTTTCAACTTCTGATTCTTGTTTTTGTGAACCTGATTCAGTTTCAAATTCTTGAGACTTTCCTTGGGTTCCATTTTTATACCCTTTACTCTTTTCTCCATCGTATAAGGATTGATTTTGGAGAGGTTATGCTAGCATACAAAGATTGGCAGAACTATTCTTGTCATCTGAAACAATCTGTGAACTAAGATATTGAGATGACAACATATAAATTATGAGGTATTTTGGCTATTGATTGGCTTTCTGCACTCTGTCCTCTGACAGTGCCTTGAAATATTTCATTCTGCTGCTCTCCTAATGGGTATGTATAAAATGATACTACTAAATAACCAAGGAAATAAAATTATTGCTTATAAAATATATCAACTGTATTTTTTTGTTACGACCCTGTTATAACCAGAGAAGTTTTTCAGGCTCGTCTTATCTGAGCCCTGTTTCTCAGTCAGAATCCTGCACATTCATTTGAAGGTTTTAGGGTATTGAATGAAAAGGACTACAAATTAGCTATATGATTCTGTTGAACATTTTAATGTTATATTTTCTGTGCTCTTTTCCCCAGAATCACATATTTCTCACTGAACTTCAACTATTACAAAATTAGCATTGTCCTAAGATTCTTAAACACAGAGGTGTTCACTCTATTCTGTATCTTACAAATTGTATTTTTGTAGTAATATACTTGAGTTTCTCTGTATAATGTGAATTTATCTCACCTAATTTTCATAGGAAAATTAATGAATGGTAATCTCATAAAAGTATTTGATTAGAATCAAGGGAAATCAAACTACCTTGCTATAAAGGTCAAGATTAGCTTTCAGAGCAAGTGATTTTTATGGTTAGAGCAAAACAACTTTATTTATAGATATCAATCAACCGAGTAAAAAGTCTATCATTTGTTATTTGAAAGATATCAGAGAAGTTAGTGACTTTCAATTTGGGCTATCCATTAAAATCACCTGGGAGAACTGGGAGGGGAAAAAAAGACCACATCTGAGCAGGTCCCCCATTCCAGTGATGCAGAAGTGTCTGACTTCTGTGAGGTGCAGGCATGGGTATTCCTCACTCTCGGGGGAGGGTAGAAGTAGACCTGTAGTTGACATTCAGTAATCTTGAATGTTAGAAAATAAATGAGTTTAGAAAGACAGAAAAAAGACTTTCTTAAAAACATAAATATGTACTCCAGTGTATCCTTATAACAATTAATAGCTAAATGAGGTTAATTTGTCTTCTTTCAAAAAAGAACTGTTTAGTGTTCATAACTAATTAGCTAATATGTTCTCTGTAGATATGTCATCTCCTAAATGGTGACAATTTTATGTTTGTTTATTTTATGCTGCTCTAATGCTTCCTTTAATAAGTAGTTCTCAGCATTGGTTACAACTTGTAATCATCTTGGCAATTTAAGAGCTGCCCATGCCTAGCCTCACGTAAGTCAGTCTACATGAGATCAGTCTACCGTTGTACATCTACTTAGGGAGTGAGCTGCAATGTCAATTCAAATAGTCTCACATCATGAACAGGGGTAACAACCTAGCAGTGACCCCCCTATGAAGGCAACTGTTTCTGTTTAGCTAAGGCTAGAAATTATAAAGTTTGTATCTTCTTTATAGGAAAACTCTCCAAAAAGACAATACTCAGACTTTTGAACGGATTGACAGACTTTTCTGTTGAAGCTATAAAGGCACAGGTGACCTGCCAGCCTTAGATTTGGCCACTGGCGCTGGACTGGTGGGAAGGTGGTTGCTGTCTGGTGGGGGTTTGGAAGGAAGGAGCATTACTCTCAGAATTTCCCACAGCCTCTAAGACTCTGCCCTTCTGGTTACTTCCACATTTAAAGGAAAAGCTGGGGTGGGAGCAAGAGGGAGGAGAGCTCTTTTGGATGAATTTGAATGGGTTTGATGAGTGATGTATTAGGAAGGTCAGTAAATTTGTGTTCAAAAAGACCTTAATTAAGTTCTTGGCCCTGCCATTCACACTCCTTTTTTCTGACTCTTAGGTTCTGTTTTTTTTTTTTTTTTGTGGCACCGGGGATTGAACTCATGATCTTGCACCGGGGATTGAACTCATGATCTTGCGCTTGCCGGGCAGGTGCTTAGACCGCTGAGCTAGATCCCCAGCCCTGTTTTTTGAGACAGGGTCTCACTATGCCATTCAGGCTGGCCTTGAGCTCACTTTGTAGCCCAGGCTGGTCTCGAACTCACAACGATCCGCCTGTCTCAGCCTCCTGAGTGCTGGGATTACAGGCGTGCGCCACCACGCCCGGCGACTCTTAGGTTCTTATCTTTAAAATGGAAATGATGATACAGTAACTGAATTCCTTACCTCAAGGAACTGAACATCTAAATAAGATAATAAGCCATAAAAACTATAAAGTGCATTAAAAAAAAGCTCTTAATGTTAATGATTTTTGTTTTCTAGGTGGAGCACTTTATTCCTTTAACATGCAGAATAAAAAAACACAACATTTATACTTCAGTTCTTCTTGAGTTAGATGCCCCTCTAAACCATCTTGACTTTTACCTCCCCCAATGTTCAAAACCTGCAAGCATTTAAGTGGCTTCCAAGTGCACCAATTACTGCCTGATGGACAACCTGGTGATCTTTTCCTACTCTTCAGTAGAATTTTAACAGCAGCAAAGCAGTGTAATTCATTCATTCAACAAATCTATATTGGCTGCCTATTAAATATCTGGAGTGGTTTAATGGCACTGAAGAAAAATAAGTGCGGAGAAGAGTAGGGACAAATGAAGCGCATATGATGGCTCAAATATGATATCTAATCTATTTAATCTTCACAGCAACACTTTGCTGCATGTGTGTTACCATTCCTCATAACTGAGGATACTCAGGGTCATGCCCAGCACCTCCTAGCAAGGAAAAATTGGGTTGAAAATTCTGGTATCTCTTCCAGCAACTGTTTTTTTCTTTTCATAATTTATTCATTTATTAATACTTCACTCAGTCTAGTCATTCTGACTTCTTCCTTTCTATAATGTCATAGACATTTTCTTAGCCACCCTTACTTAAAACAATGACACAATTTTCAAAACTTACACTCTGTTTTCCTCCACATCGTCTGTTTGAGCCTCGATCAACTTTATCTTCCATTGTTTGTTGCCAACTTTTAACACTTCTTGTAATAAGTTCCCAGGGAATCTTTCTGCTTTTTGAGTCTCTTCCTTTCAGTTGATCTGCATGGTGCTGCCCGATGACTCTTACTGAAGCACACATTAATCATGTTCTTACCTCAGAATCCTTCATGGCTGGACAGGGTGTACCATAATTGTCAGTACTCATGATGCATGTGTAGTTTCTGGAGAGGAGTGCAAACCCCATTTGCAACCTTCTCCCACGGTGTACTCCTTTCTGTGTACAAAGTTAGGACTTTCCAGGCCTGTCTGATAATGGTCACTCAGGGCTCATTTGAACCCACGTGCCCAGGTCCCACTTGAATTGACTGAACCGGGATCATCAGAGGTGTACCATACTTGCAGGCAGGGTGAGCCTGGTGGTCCCCCAAAAGACTCAGGGCACAGGAGCTTGGCTCTGACCATCCTGGCTCTCTTTTTAATGCTGTATGCTGAATTTTTCTTCTATGCTCCTCAATTTGCTCCACTGATGAATAAAATTACTCAGTTTTAAAAATCACTACTATTATCACGCTACGTGTTTATATATATGTTTCTTTTCAGGAATTCATATTTCCCCCTAGTTCCTTTTATGAAATATATTACATTTTTATGAATGGAAAGTTTAAGAAACTGTGATCGAAGTAGTAGCATGTAATTGATTTGTTTCTTGAAACAAGAAATATAGACCCTTTGGCTATTGTACAAATTAGGTTTAGAAGCAAGAATTGATAGTTCTTAAATTGGAATGTGAGGAAAGAATTTTAAAACCCCTAAGTAAAATCAGTATTTAACATTTTGCTTGTGACCAAGTACTGTGAATATTAATTCCTTCCTTCCTGCAGCATCCATCCATCCACCTATGCATTTATCATCAAAACAAATTAAACACCTGCTGTATATAATGCAAGAACAAATACAGATCCTTAAAATTTTACTATAGTCTTGACATTCACTGGGTAATGATGAGTTTTTTGAAAGCTGATTTCTATGTCACTATCCTAGGTTGATTTACTTCAACAGTAAAATTTTTTTTCCACGTTGACTTAATGTTTTAAATACTGCATCATATAATTCAATATTGTGAAATATTCTTTGACAGTTAGAGGCCGTCTGGGTGTGGCTGTGGAATGAGTGGTTGCTCGGCCTCTCTGGGTAGAATGCTTTCTTTTTCCAAGGGGTGCAGGCTTGTCTGTCTGTGACACTTGAGTAGAACCCAACCTGCTTCATTGTGCTGCCATGCAGGTTATCAGTCACCTCAGTCAGTGCTGAGGTCATCTCTGCTGCCTGTGTGGCACCTGTTCCTGGAGGACACTTTTTTTGGTATCCTGAGGAGAGGCAGTGCGAGGGACTGTGGTTGCCCGTGGTTACTGTTATCCTGTTGTGGTGAAAAGAAGGTGGAATTTGAAGATACGTAGACTCAGTCTACTCAAATCCCGTCTTTATTTCTTATCTGATGTTAGACAAAATACCGTCCTTAACGTTTGTCGAGTGTGGAGAATATTACCTATCTCAGTTTATGTCCACTGTCAAAAGTTCACTCTGTTTCGCCACCAGTAAATATTTTTCCAGTACCATTAAATGATAACATTTGCAGAATTGCAGATATCAAATTATTCATGAATATTTCCTACCTGTTGGGTTCCTTTGCTACATTTATTAGTAACACCTGAGTGTAAGAGCTATAATTTGCATTTTAAGACCATAAATATCAACTGTACTACCTGATATGTAGGATTCAATAAGTAACTGTTGAATTTAAGAGATAGACTGATTAGTCAGGTGCTGGGGATATAGCTTCTGTGGTAGGGTGCTTGATGAGAAGGCTCATAGGAAAAGTAGTATAATGTACATTCCACTGTGCAGTTGGGTATAGCACAGATCAGAAGCTCTATCATTTACTGGCCATGTGTGTAAAGTTACTTAACTTGACCAGGCTCAATTTATTCATCAAATAATCCTTGCAGACCTAGTAAGCAGTAGATGAATGTATACAATAAAACAAAAATATTGAAGATTTTCTGAGTAGTTTTATCATATTGTGCCATCATTTAGATGTTTACCCTGTTTCTGAATTCCTGAAAGAGTGATTTTTACATTAACCCAGAGAACTCTTTTTGAATATCATTCTTTGTTTCAAACATTATTTCCTTGTAGCAGGAAGTGATAAAAACATAGGGCACAGACAGCCAGTGACTGAAAAGGAAGTAAATGTTGTTTGTTTTTCCTCCAGAATTAGTTGAAAATTAAAAATAAAGACCTGTCTTGCCAAGTTTGTAAACTACACGGAATGCTTTGACTACAGGATTACAATGGACTTAATTTTTTTGACATTTGTATTTCTTTAATATTTATGAATTGAAGCATTAACATTTACAACTTTGAGGCTTTCCATTTTTGTTTTATAAGGTATATGATTAAAATATCCAAATACCATTAAATGTGGAATTTATTTCTTCTTTACTTTGGAGACTTGGAAGCCAAGAGAACTTTTAGAGTCAAGTGTTTTGAGATTGTTGACAAATATAAGTGATTTCATTAGGATTCCATGTCACAATTGTATTGCCTTTGAGGAGACAATGTTTTAGGTGGATTTTAGACTATAAAGGGAAGCAATAAGCAAGCCCTATCACTAACTACGTGATGACAACAAAACCAAACAGAAGCCCACGTTGTCATTGGAGATTGCTTGACTGAAAACCTAGCACACTTTTCACCAGAGATTCCTGCTACCTGTGGAAATGAGGTAGGGGTGCCACGCTAGAAGGTGGGGGTTAAGAAAGTCTACAAGAATGGCAACAAATGCTATTTTAGAAAATTAGAATTTTTTTTTTAATCTCAGGGAACAATTTCTAGGAAGGGAGAATACAACTTCTTTGAAATGTCTTTCATTTAATTAAAACCTAGATTTCTGTCATTTGTTGCTACTGTATAATGTCATTCTAAATTTTGCTTAGCTTTTGCCTGATGGTTTACAAAAATACAAATGTACTGTGTTATGGGTAAATAGAGTTCTTTTGATAGATGTTTAACTTTTGAATGCAACATCCTTAGTGCACACTTCTATTGTCACGTTCAGTATGCATCCTGAGAAGATCACATTTAAAGCCCGTTGAGAGGAAAACATCGTGGGTATTTACTGTGAGGAGGAAGGGAAAACAGATCTGTCATTCCTGTCATTTCACTCAGGAATAAGCTTTGGAAAGGTTTCTGAGGAAGTAGTATTTGGGAGTGGTGGATATTTTTAGATTGACTTTCAGTAAAATTATGATTTTTTTTTAATGAACTGGAAAGAAATCCAGTCCGGTGTTTTCAGATTGCATGTCGTGAACTATTAATGGTCATAAAATCAGTTTAGTAGGTTTCTATTAAACAGAGAAATAGAATAGATTATAGTACAACATACTAAAGTGTACACAGTCTGTAAGATGGTTGATTTATGAAGCTGATGTTTGAATTTTTATAGATAAGCCTGTTTCTATCTATGGATACATACACTATGTTTAACATGAAATACATTTTTCAGTGTGAACAGTATTTGAAAAAGCTGAAAGCTGATGACTGAGTGTTTTTCCCATTTTACAGATAGGGAAACTAAACAAAGATAATTGTCAGTTTATTCGCATGTTTCTCTTTGAGGTGGCTTATGTATTGTCAGGTCTCTCATTATAATCTGTTTCATCATCTAATCCCCTCCCCTCCATGCTTTAACATTCTTACACTTTTGTGACCAGGAATTGGTTCAAAGATGCTAATTCTGAGAAATGAATCTTCCAAGTCTGTGAGTACCATGTTGGGTAGGTGAATTATAACAGTGATAACAAGGTGAAAGAACAGAATATTTAGAACAGAAGATATACAATATCTTTCTATAGAAGAGTTCAATTATATTTTGTTGGTAAAGTCAGGTAGAAAAATTAAGCAATAATCTAAAGATTTTCATCAGTACCGGTAATCTTTATTAGCTTCTATCATTTGTTTCAGTTTAGCTCAACAAATATTTATTGAACTCCCATGGTGTCACGGGTAATTTACCACCCACTTCCTCTTTTCAGAGGAATGAATTAGCTGGATAAGCAAATTGATCCCTCACTTTGCTTGTGATATCCATCAAGAGATTTGTTGAAGTACTAGGTATTTGTTGGTCAAAGGTATCTTTTTTAAATTTTTTTGTGGCACTGGGGATTGAACTCACGACCTTGCGCTTGCCAGGCAGGCACTTAGGCCACTGAGCTAGATCCCCAGCCCTGGTCAAAGGTAAAGTGTAGCTCTGTTCTCTATAGCCCAGTATGCCTCTTTGGAACTCAGCTAAGCATTATGCAGAAATGTTTCCAATATCTTGAATTCAACTTTTCATTCATAAGGAAGTCTGCAGTGATCACCTGCAAAGTTCATCTTTGATGTCTTTGTGTCTCTTTGCTTTCCTAACATACTGATTTTTATTGAAATCTCCTCCTGTTGCTATTTATACAGTGTCAGTGGTCCACAGTGAGCTCTTCGAATTCTTTTTGTTTCTTATTTTCTCTGACAACCTGAGAATCAAGGCAGCAGCACAAGAGGTCACTGTCTGGATTCCACGCGGGGTTTTTCTTCTCACACTGAGACTGCTTCTTGTTTGTCTTTCTGTGTGGCGGTTTGGTTCTTGAAGCTGGGGTTCTGTTTTCTGTCACTCCTTTTCATGTGTGCAGAGGGTATTATCTTGCTTTTAGTCTGCTTATTGGTTGAGTGGTGACCATGTAACTCATTGCCTGTGGCAGTAATAACAGTGGATCGCCGTCTCCAGATGGCACCTTGAGCCTGCTTCTGCTTGCTGGCTGTCCTGCGAGGGTGATGTCCCTCAGCTCTGTGCCCAAGGAGGGCGATGCATGGATGGAGCCTGATCTTCAGCAGGGCAGGAGGAGCTGCTTTTGAAAAGTTTAGATTGTCAATATTTTTTCATCTTTGCTGTTTGGAAAGATTAAATGTAATGTTGTGTAGTCCTTTTTATTTGTATTATTGATTGTTAGTGTTTTGCATATTTGTCAATGTGTTTAATGGATTTTCTTCCTTTTTAGAATTTGTTTCTTTGTTCATTTGTTTTGAATATCTGTGCTCCTCACTCCTTTTTCTTTTAGATTGTACTATGTTATTGATTTATGAGACCTTTCGGTATGTTATTGAAATTAACTTTTTTATTTTTGCATTACTGAAGATTGAACCTAGGAGGTTGACACTGAGCTACATTTCCTACCCTCCTTTTTATATTTTTGAGAAAAGGTTTAAGTCACTAATTGCTCAGATTGGGCTAAAAATCGTAATCGCCCTGTCCTAGCCTCCAAGAGTGCTGGGATGACAGCTGTGCAGCATCACCATCTTGGAAATTAACTTAATTGTTATTAAATTTTATCATTTTAATCCATTCAAGTATATATTTTAATGGCATAAAGTCCATTCACATTGCTGTAGGATTGTTACCCTACGATCTCCAGAACTTCTCCCAAACCAAAGCAGCTAATGGAGGTCATGAAGTCGTAGCAAAGCCTGAACCACGCGTGTGTTGAGTAGGTCAGAGCGCCTCATCCCTGTCAGGGGCAATGCCAACTCTCCTTCCATGCAACTCTGAAAACATTTCCTGCCTAACAGAATTCCCTAATTATTCCTCTAGCTCCAAGCTGACATAGTTATTGGTACTTTGCTTTAAAAATACATTCATACAGGAGCATCAGTGTGGGCTTTGGGGAGTGAGAAGTAGAATCCTCCTGCCGGAAACAGTGCCATGCGCGGGCCGCTGTGGGACCGGGACCTCCAGACCCAAACCTCTCCCCGTGGGCCCCCACTGGCGGCGGGGGTGTGTTAGATTCCGTCTCCTTCAGGCTCATGGGCTGGCAAACAAAAGTGTCAACCCCCTCCCCCAAGTCACTGGCGGATCCAGAGAAACACAGGCTCTAGTGATAGTTATTAAGGTGAAATGCAGCTGAAAGTCTGTGGTGCTTTGGTGTTTCACTGACCTTGCGGGTCTAGGGTCAGTGGTCTGATCAACTATTCAGAAGATAGCCATACACAGCGTGGCATCTAGGGGGGGTCTCTTTCTGAGGGTGGTAGCCATTGTTGATTCCCTATAGTCTCACTCTGAAGTCCTACATTGTTTATTGTTTTGTTGCCTTGGGTTTTATTCTCTTTTGCTTTGATTGTGTTGTACCTGGTGACATGAGCAGCTATTTCAATGATAGTAAGATATATATGGTAGCCATTTTGAATTTACTGTAGTCTTTTATTATATCCATTGCTTTGTTTTTACTGTTTTTATTCTATTCTGTTCTGTTTGATTTTTACTGTGTCCGAAAGTATCTGCAGCTATTTTGAAGACAACAAAAGGCATTATGGTAACTATTGTTGATTTTGTAATGTTGTAAAGTCCTGTATCACTTACTCTGGTTTGTTCTGATTGGTTTTATTCTGTTTTGTTTTCCTTTGCTTTATCCTCTTTAAAATAATAAAAAAATTAAAATGCATTCATACAGAAAATAAATAGGTGAACTGTCCTCATGTGACCATCTCACTGAGCAGGTTCTGTTTTTTGGGATATTTTTGTTGCTCCACTTTTTATTTAATATGGAGATGTTTGATGTTTTTCTTGCTTGACAGTGTTGCATTTCCAGCTGTGCATGGAAATTAATTTTCTATTTGAGTAGACAATTCCAGGAAACTATCTATTAAGGTTATAGGAGGCAAAGAAAATGTTGCTTTACATGTGCGTGTGTGTGTGTGTGTGTGCACGTGCGCGTGTTATTTCTGGCGTTATAAAGCAGCAGGGGAAGATTGGTAAATGATAGTTTAGTTTTTGTTTTTAAATAGTATTACTTAAGTAAAATAAACTTTGCCACAGGTCATAAAAAGTAGTTTATAATACAAAATATATGACACTGATGTTTCCTCCATTGACAAAACAATTCTAAATAGATCTTCCATAAACTCTGAAAACTTTCCAGACTTCTGTGTATCTGACTGATTTTGTGGAAGCTCAAAATCTAAGGTCCATGGAATTTTATGTAAAACCACAGGGGTGAAATATTGTAACTGGGAATTTATTAGATTTTTAAAAATTAGTGTGAGTTTTAAAAATATGCTCAGTTTTTAAAAGGATCATATATTCTCAATTAACTTCTCATCATTAATGGGGTCTGGCATGGCTTCCCATAATAAAAAAGTTAATATTTCTGTAGTAAAAGTCATAGATATTAATATTAAATGAGGTAAATAGTGACAATAACTACTTTCATGTCTATTTAGGCCAATTTTGGCTGCTAGATGAGTTTGAAGTTTTCTATAAATGAGTTCTAAAAAATCCTTCAGGATCATAAACAAAGAGCTAAAGAAAATATCACCTGTACTTTAGGGGCTTCCTGCTCCCTTGGTTAGAAGTAGCTGCTGTCTGCTCAGCTCTGCTCACGTTGTGGCTTTGGTGTTCTCAGTGCCGCACGCATTTCTGCTCCTGGGTTTCTGTACCTACTACTCATGACCCCTCTGCTGAACATAATCTCTTGTTCTTCATGCATTGCATGCCTGGGCTCTGAGTCTTTGTACTCAATATGCTTGCTGTTGTGTATAAATATTTCGTCGTGCTTTAAACATGCCTGTTAGGTACACCCTGTCTCTATCCCTTTGTGCTGGTTATTCTCAATATCAAAATGCCTTTTTCTTTCCTTCTCTGCTAAATTGATCCCCTGATTCATTGCTGCACTCACGCAATTTACTTTTTCCTGTGTTACATGTTCTTTATTTCCTTACAGCTTTATATTTACCTGTGTTATAGTCTACAGTACATCGCTCTAAAGTGATTTAGGTATTTTTTCATCGTGTTGCAGATTTCACGAGAACAGCGACATCTTTGTAATCCATTGTGTTGCTTAGGGCTTGGCACACTATAGACCCAGAGCTCTTTATCCCAATGCAAACACAAGGTGTGTGTTTGGAGGCTATGGAGTAGACTTGGTGACCAGGGAAAGAGGGAAATGCAATACAAAGACAAACTAATATAAAGTAACAGTGACTTTATTTAGTTTATATGAACATAAGGATTGAAAAATTGAATTCGAATGGTTTGAATAATTAACAATACCTCAGAGAGAAGGTGGAACTTGAGACGCACCTTGGCAGGTAGATGAAGCTGGGAGAGATGGAGCATAGTGCCTTCCAGAGTGGGTAAGTACTACGTATGGAAAAAATATTACCTCTGTGCCTACTTAACAAGTGCACAACGCATTTGTTGCTGTACAATAAGTGCCCGACTAACAAATGAGCTGTGTTCCAGGAGAATGTTCAAAAGCTGGATTCGTTTGTAAGCTCAACAAAATGAGTATTACACACCTTTGACACAGATATTCAGTGTAAAGCATAACAAAACTAAACACACACACACACACATACACAAGTATAGTAAGTCCCAGACTGTACTGCACCACACTACGCTATGGCATTGTGCAATAAGCACACAGCAGCACAACTGTGGCGATGTCCAGCAGACAGGTGATTCCTTCGATTTGTTTGCTTGTATGAATATCCCTAATGTGAGGTCCTTTCCTATCTATGAGGGTTCACAACTGCATTTAGTTGGGGACTTGCTATAAGGTATTTGACACAGAAACTATTGAACAGTTGGGGAATTGATGCCATAAAGTTAAATTCAAAGGCATCGAACTATTAGCACTAAAATCAATGTTTAAAACAATCCAATGGAGCTTTTTGCATAACCCAGGATATGCATTGTGGGTTGGAGATCGGTTATCTGATAATGGCTGTCTTTCTGATGTGTAGTCTTTCTAGCTGATCTTGCTCAGAGAGCGTCTATGATGTAGGATTTCCATCTGGAAATAATCTGCCTTGAAGTACCAAAGTGCTGATGTTGCTTTTTTGTCATTTAATGCTTCTTTTATTTTCTCTGTAGCTCTGAACTGAGAACATCTAATTGCTAAATATTCTTTCAGGGACTAGAGAGTGTCACAACAGTAATCAGATAGGTACTTTTCTGATATAATTCTTCTAGCTGTAAAGTAATACCTAGAAATGTATTGCTTATTTTCAATAGAGATACTTTAAAATTTTTATTTTTATTTTCCACATTTCACAAATTCCTGAATTTCTTATGAAGCAGAGTAGTTTACCTTTTGGATTTGTTTTTGTGCATATTTATATATAAGACATTTAGCTATCCACAGCGGTTCATTGATCTCTTAATTCAGTGGTGTTGTGGATGGTTGCATGGATATGATGATCAGCTTTTTCTCTTCTCTTTGCAACCAGATAGATAATAAGATCTACATATTCATAGACATGAGAAAATGTTATTGAAACTTTTGTGACAACTCTGCTCTGTTTGTAAGTCACACTAATGACTGCTTTGCTTCCCAGTAATTTTCCATTTGTAACATTTTATACCTGGATACACAAATGTAATGCAATTGAACAAGAAAACAATTATCTGTCTGGTGGAAATAATGTACTTATCTCATTGAGACAATTGACTTGTTTAAAAATACACAGAAGTTTTAGTTCTGCTGAGTGCAGTTACCTGTAATTTGTAAGGAATTTCTAGGAAGAATTAAAAATCCTCTGATCTAACTGGATCAGCAACTGAAACCATGGGTTTCGAGTACTGAATTTCTGGGCATAATTCCTCTCTCCTGCAAACCTCCATTTGGGGCCATTTTAGATTTGGGAAGTTTGTTTTTCAATAATCTATGAGTTTTGGCTGGATTGCTGGAAAACTGCACTCAACGGCTGTAGCTTCCAGTGAAAGCTTCATGTTGACTTGTGGGTTCTGTGTTGGTGAAATTTTGCAACACTTTTTGGCCTGGCTCAAATGTTTCTTGGCGTTTTTTGTGGAGTTTGGCCCAGTCTACCTATAGGAGCACAGTGAATTCCAAATCAACCCTAAAAGCCATAGTTCTCTGCCAGCTAATATGGGACTTTGCTGGATTTTGGTAGTGGGTTAAAACCACTGGGCAGTGGGAGTTCAGTGCATGATACTTCTAAGAACAGAACTGTTTTAAAACATCATGCACAAAGGCCAGCATTTATCATTGTTTCATTTGATCTTTTTATATAAGGAATTAAAATAGGACATGATGGACTCCTCAGCAGTTTCGGAAGTTATTATGAATTAACAGCTGCTTCTTAGAGTGAGGCGGCTCTGGCTCTTGACTGACTTCGGTCTTGTGATGTACTGATGTGGGTTTTCATTTTTCACTTTAAGGGTGCTACCTACACTAATCAGTTTTGGTTGTAATGTCATAGAATATCGGTGGTCCCCAATTTTGCACATGAGGGGAGCCAAGTCCGGTTCCTCAGTTCTTCCAAGAAGCCATGGCACTGCTGGGGTGTATCTCAGGTCTAACTGCAGCCCAGTGCATATCTGTGTTAAAGAATTACCCTCCATTCTTAAATTGTTTCCCTGGGAAGTTTGCCTTCATCCCTTTTGAGTTTAACTTTCTTTACTTCATATTAATTTGAGAAACCAGTCCAACATTTGGTTTATATTTGGTTGGGGTCTCAGAGTGTTATACAGTACCCCATTCACTTCTTGTACTGGGCCACTAGGATACAAATGTAGGTAAGAGAGAGCGATCAACATACCATCTTTGTAATAATAATGTTGGAATATAGAACACATAGTGGACCCAAGGCTGAAGCTGGCTTCCTGTGCCTTCCCTAACTTCAAGTTGAATTTTTCTGTCCAGCATAGAGCACTGTGGGACTGTGAATTTCAGATCCACCCACCATCTGTCTGTAGGGTGGCCATGGGGAGGGCTGTCAGGTCAGCACCCCTGGAGACCCGGAAGTCAGTGGTCTCCCCCAGGGCCTCTTCCTGACTTAGGCCAGCAAAGCAGCCCTGGTCCCACACCTAGGAAGCAGTCTCTTCATGAGCTCACCTCCTGAAGCTTGTCCTCCTTTTTCTTGCTGTATCATTTCTGTTTGCACTGGTGTTCTGAAACCAATGTCATTTACATTTCTTTGCCCTGCATGATGAGTTATTTTCCTATTATCCTCCTGAATAGAGTCGAAAAAACTAAGGTAGTGAAAGCAGCCCAGGCAACTGGTTATTTACAGTTGTAGAAAATAAATGAGAATTAGGGAACTGGTAATGAGAGATGGCACTTTGAAAATGTGCTCAGAATATTTCTCAGGAATGGAAAATGAAAAACTGTTCTGCTCTCTCCTAACCAGACCATTCTTCTGACGTTTTAAAGAGAAAACTGGGGAAGAATTTTACATTTCTATTTACAGTATTTGTTTAAGCTCTAGCCTTCTACCAGTGCTCACCATTAGATTATATTTTATTTTATTTTATTTTATTTTATTTTTGAGACAGGGTCTCACTATGCAGTTCAAACCAGCCTTGACCTCGCTTTGTAGCTCAGGCTGTTTTCGAACTCAAAGGTCCTCCTGCCTCAGCCTCCCAAATGCTGAGATTACAGGCTTGCACCACTATGCCTGGCTTCACCATTGTATTTTAGTAATTATCTTCCCAGATGTCTATAGGCAGATTCAAATGAGCTTCTTTGGTTTTTGGTTTATCTGTGACCTTGAATTAAGTAAAGTGTTAAAATCGTAGAACTCTGACTTTTTAGTTGACCATGTAGATATGTTTCTACTAGGTTTCATAATTTTCCAGAGGTTATTTTTTTTTAAATGATTGTTTTGTTTCTTTACCTTCTTCATAACTTTCTTCAAAATATTTACCAATGACAGTCCAGAGAATATTTAACAGTTGCTGTCTTATTAAGGGTTTTTCCCTTAGGATTTCCTGCCTGGTAAACTAAATTCAGAGGTAAATCAAAAGCGATTTAAAATTTTAATGTTCCAGGTATTTGCACCTTTTCTTTCACTGTTTTTATGCCGGATAGGCATTTTTTCCTCCTAGCAGATTAAAGCCCACTTAGATAAAAAGATACTGAATTGCAGACTAATAGGATAAAGGTTGAAGATGCTCTGATACTGCTTTTGAAATTGAAATCATCATGTTTCAGATGAATTGTTTCTGCGTAAGTGAATGACCTGGCTTTTCTGGAATTGCCATAGTGTTTTAGTTCAGTGGCTGCATCTGTCTGCTCCTGTCATAATGGAAATTGAGAGATAACACAAAGAAAATAGCCCTGAAATAGTTACTGCTCATAGAGATGAGGTCTATGCAGTGACTGGGGGCTCTAGAGCCCTGAACCTGGATTGAAACTCAGTTCTGACACTGAGCCCCTGTCTCGGTTTCTACTTGCTCTTCTGGACTATGGGCGTGCTGATTAAAGGTTCTACTTCAAATGTTTTTTGTGAGGATTTAATGAATTAATACATGCAAAGCACTTTAGAGCTGTCTTTGGAACAGTATATGCACTTTATAAATATTAGCTGTTGAAAGGTCATGTGTGGCTGCTGGGGATATAGCTCAGTGGCACAGCACCTGCCTGGCAAGCACAAGGTCGTGAGCTCGATCCCCAGTACCAAACAAGAAGAAGAAGAAAAAAAAGTCATGTGTGATGGCCCTAGGTTCTTCTGTATTTTCAAGAGTTTTTCTCAGAACACTGTGTTTCTATTTATTTAGTTTTGTTTTGTTGATGATTGTGGTGCTGGAGCTGGAACTTCAGGCCTCATCACAACACTCCCAGGCCCATTGGCTTATCTTCCTGAAGGTGAACTGTACATCGAAAGATTAAGTCTTACCCTTTGTGCAATTTAATTTTAATAAATAATCGAGGCTTTTTGGTAGTCTGTGTGAAATAGTTTGGGGGTTTCAGGCAATTTGTTTTCCACTGCAAAATTGTGTATGTCATTTTCATTGTTGACATTGATTTCAGCACTAAACTTCTTTTGGTGGTGTTCACAGTTAGTTGCTCAGGTTAGAAGAAAAATGCTGATGAAGTGATCTTCTAGTTATTGACAGATCTCAATAAATACAAAGTGTTTGGGTATTTTGGAGAAGTGTAGGATAATCTATCACCCAAGGGCATAATACCCCAGTAGAAAATCCCATAATATAATGGGAACATGTTTATGTGTATTTGGTGTACACAGGAAGGCCAGTTTCATCTTGGAAACAATATTGGAAGGAAAAGTTTTAGGGGGACCTGAAAGTTTTACTTTACTTTGTATAGTAATTGACTTGGCTACATAAACGCTTGGAAAATAATTAGAGTAACAGATTATGTTGGATGCCTAAAGAAATATGTTTGACAACTTTTAATTTTCTTGCCTCCCACATACCACTTTCTAGTTTGTTTCTGGCACACCAGATGTGTCTCAACACAGTGGCTGATCCCAGAGTTGTGTGAACACCTGTGATCATGGCAAAACAAATTTTCTCATTTTGGTTCTGTTTCATAAATGCAATAGTAGAAGGAGCACTATATATTTTAGATAATGCTGTGCATATATGAGGGTAACCGACTTGTTCTCCAAACTTGTGCATCTGTGTTCTTTATTCAGCCTGATATTAAAGCTTGTGTTCAAACAGTGAATGTAAGCATACAAAAGCTGATTTAACCTTCTTGCTTTTCCTAGACACCAGTGAACGACTACTGATCAGAGGAGTAAAGAGGGATGATTGGTAGGTGTTTTAGTTACTTTTCTCATTGCTGAGACAAACACCAGTCACCCACAAGTTAAGGGAGGAAAGGCCTGTTTAGCTTACAGTTTGTAGAGGTTTCAGACCAAAATCAGCGGGCTCCAAGGTAGGGTGACATGGCAAAGGGGTATCCCAGAGAACAGTCTATGGGAAAGCAGGGCAGGCAGAAAGCAGCGAAGCAGAAGCAGAAGCAGAAGCAGAAGCAACAGCTTCAAACCTTCTTTCTGCCACTTATATTCCACTCACACCTGGGTGTGTACCCTTAACCCCAGCATCACACACCTTAGATCCAGCCATCTCCAAAAAGCCTCACCTGTGACTGCTTGCAGCTTTGAGGGTACATCTAGACACAAGCTATAACAGTAAGGAAAGGTGAAAAAAAAAAGATGTAGTGATAGAGAAAGCCATATATATATCTGTTTTCCAGCTTCTTTGATGGGTCATTTAATTTATTTGCTAGGTTTTCATTTCATTTTGTTTTTGTGGTGCTAGGTACCCAAACCCAGGGCTGTGTGCATAATAGGCAAGTGCTATACCACTGAGCCACACCTGTAGTCCTGAGTCATTGGTTTCCAGCATGAAAGCACTTGTATTTCTTGATCTCCACGGAGAAAAGTTTTTTCTTAGGAATTTTTGCTTGTTCCTTCATATATTTACTGTGGTAATTTTTTCCTGTATTCTTGCCCTTTTTTTCAACTTAAATGTCACAGCACATATCATATCCCAGAAATTAGTTTCGTGTTTACTTTTGGCTTCATCTGTGATCCTTTGAATATCTACTTATAATGTATATAATAATAACACAACTTTACTTAACATTTGATTACACAATAAACAATGTGACAGTCAAGAGCAGTATGTCAGCATACAGATGTGCATCTTGATTCTCTTCCATTTCAGCCCATATTCGATTTCAACTGTCCTTTATGTGTATTGTACAAGTCAGTGGTTGTGTAACAATGTATCAATGACTGTGTAACAATGTATCAGTGACTGTGTAACAGTGTATCAGCAGCTGTAGCACTATCAGTGACTCGTTTCAATGTATCAATGACTGAGTAACAAGGTATCCCTTCAGGTGTGACTGTTTACCAATCTATAGTTTACTTGATCTTCACTTTGAGGTTACAGTTGTAGATTTTCAATGTTTGCTATTGTAAGTTACATCACCACCAACATCTTTGGATCTGCCTATTTTTCTCTCTCTCTGCCTCTTCCCCCTTCTGTTTTCTCTCTGACATTTTCTTGGTTTAAAGAGTGTGGCCTGAGATAGCAAAAACATCAATTTATCAGTTTGACTCTCAAAAACCTGGACAATGTTGAATATTCTTCTTTTTATAATTGTTTGTATTTATTCAATAAATGTGATGTGGTATTTCTGTGTTGATTTAATTTGCATTGCTTTGATAAATAAAATGCTCAAATATTTTTTTAAAAATTTAATTCATGCTTAATAATTTAGTTCCTCTAATGCATGTCCATGTTATTGAGTTATTTTTCTTCTGGATTTTACATTTTTGTCAGATATTTTTTTCTTGTCTATGCATCATAGAAATCAACTTTTTATCTATTTTATTTCATAAACATTTCTGCAGTATGTTTTTCTTTTTACCATGGCTTATTTTTCTTAGTATTAAAAGTTAAACTGCTAACAAAATGTACATCTTTTTGTTTCTTTATTGCCTCGAGGTTTACGAAATTGTCAGCTCTGTCAAAAAATACTCAATTCTACTTTATGCTAATTTTATGAGCTAAAGTTTGTGTATACAGTTTAATGTAATATATTTTCTATGTGTGTAAACACATGTATATACACACATACTTATAGAAGTTTAAGAGGGCAAATTTGATTCACTTTTATCTCAAATTACCAATAAGTTATAACAATATTGTTTATGAAACAACTTTCCTTCTACTTCTCCCCAATTGTTTTGAATTTTCTTTCTATCATATTATTGCATTCTTACATATAATAGGACTTGTTAGTGAATTCCAGTCTTCATTGTCAACATAGTCCGAATTAGATATCAAAACTACATTATTTAAATTATTAATGCTCTATTAGGTTTTAAAATGTTGTAGATTCACCCCCCACCCCAATCTTTGAACATCTATGTGACAGGAAAAGTGGGGATATGCAAATTAAAATTTACGTTATTTTCATGCCTTGTAATCAAGGTCTTGCTGGAAAAACAGAAATGCGAAAGTGCAATTATACTGCACAGAACATCATGAAGAAGAGGTGAACAAAGACCTGTGGTGGCACAGGAGAAATCATGTCTTTCACCTGTTCATTTTTCTGTAATATATTCTCTAGGTCAAACGAAAGTTGTATTGTGATTTTAATTGCTATTGATTATGTCCACAGAATGTGAAAATGTTTGATTTCTTTTTGCTGTGTAATCTTCTGACTCAGAACTATTGCCTGTGTCATCTTTTTTAATTTCCTTATTAAATCCTGTAGTTTTCTTTTTTCTTTTTTTTTCCATTTTTCGTTTTTTGTACTGGGGATCAAACTCAGGACTTTGCTCTTGTAAGGCAGGCACTGTACCTCTGAGCTATATCCCCAGCCTCCTGTAGTTTTCTTTAATGTGAAATACTTGTTAGAAAGTTTTCTAGTTAAACATATGCAGAGTATGAATATTATTTTTGACAATCTGTAAATAATTCTATATTTGATTTATTTCTTCTGGAAAAAACTTTCATTTTGGGTTTAACATTCACAGAGAAATTTGCAGCACATACTCTTTTGCATATTTCTTTTTTAAGGAAAAGATACAAACATTCATTGTAACACTATTGGGACTTGAGATCTAGTGCACACCCAGATACAAATGTAGAACTGTCTTTGAGGTTATGTTTTGAATAGTAATTTTATAATAGTTAAAACTTTGAATAATTTTTGAAACCAGTGATAGAGCAATGACAAATTCTTGTGCCAAGAAAGCCATATCCTTCTGCAAACTTGCTTGGAATTATGGAAAATAATCTGTGTTTTATAGTTACGGAAACCTGTGACTGATTATTTTTGGCATGTAAATTATAGCTTCTATCTTTGCAACTGTTAATTGGTAATAAGGATGGGACAAAAGGTGTTAAGGAGTGTTGGAATATAATACGTCAAGTAGTAATAGTTTTTAAAAATTCTGCTTGCATCAGTTGTGTAAACCTTACTTTCTAAAATGCAGAATAAAGTTTTTTACTTCAATTTTCCAAACTGTGTTTTATTTAAAAATATTTTTATATTTGGAATTAGGTCAAGAGTAAGCTGGACCTCAGTGTTTTGAATTATAAAATCCCAGTGGAAGATGGTCTTTGGACTTTCTCTTTTGTGTAATTCCTTTTAGATACAAGAACAGGTCTCTTGGCCAACATCCCATTATAAAAATAAAAGGGTGGGAGTATAGAGGGATAAATATTTCTAAAGAGATTCCAGCCTTTCAATTACTTAATTATTCTTGGGGTTATAAGAGATGAAAGAATAATGAGTCTGTTTCCTATATGAATCATAGAAGATAATATGGGTAGACACAGAACTGTTGACTTGGACAAATGGACAACCTTTTGAAAATTCTTTTCTTGGAGGGATGCAAAATGTTTTCTGGTGATACAAGGAAATTGTTTTCTGTGACCCAAGTTCAAATTCTTTAGAGTATTTCCAAGTACAGCAAAGGGAATGGCAGCAACCCTTGAATAAATTTAGTTCACATGTGTATTTCATTTAATTTATGTACTACTGCATTACAAAATTACTTCAGATACCTCATAAGAACATATTCAGTTTAGTAATGGGAAGATGTATATAAAAGAAAAGATATACTATCAAGAAAATATGTAATTAAGTAGAAAGTCCTAACTGAAATAAGGAAAACAAATACTTTCATGTCTAGGTGGTTGCTTCTTTTGACTCACCACTTATTTTGAACCTGAATTTTCTAGTGCCTGTGGCATGTACATAGATGCTGTGCTTCTGCCACACATGCACACACACACATGCGCACACACACATGCACATAACACACGCACGCACACGTTCACATGTGCACGCACACACACGCACATGCACATATACACACATGCAAACACATGTTCACACACGTACACACACGTGCACACACATTTATTATGATTATTTGATTTTTTATTAAATATTTTTTATTTTAAAAAGCATACTGAATTCTTGTTCCCTAGAAGAAGCATAACTTCATGAATCTTAATTTTTAAAAGAAATTTGTCATACAAAATGTTTATAATACATGTACCAAGTGATATACTTAATAGTATGTGCTATTTAACAAACTAAAGATGTTAGTGGGATCCAAAATGCACAATACATATTGGGAAAGTCAAAGGGGAGGAATTATCTAAAAAAGGGAAGCAAATGACCACTATTAATCTATTATCATGATTTGAAATTCAGATTGTATTCATTGTTCTGATTAGTTTCATTTTATTCTGATTTGTTTGATTTTATTATACTTGATGGCATGGACAGCTATTTTAAAGATAACAAAATATATAATTGCAGCCATTGAGGATGTCCAATTATCTTGTTCAGAAACCCTGTATGGCTTTCATTGTTTGTTTTGATTGATTTTACTCTATTCTGTGTAGTTTGATTATAAAATGTCTGGAGGTGTAGGCAACTATTCTGAAGATAACAAACATTATGGTAGCCAATGCTGTTTTGATAATATCTTGAAATTCTGTATTGCTTACATTGTTCTGCTTTGTTTGTTTTGTTTTGTTCTGTTATGTTTTGTTTCTACTGTCTTAGTTTGTTGTATTTTGTTTGATTTTACTTATCCCTGATGGTATGGGCAGGTATACTGCAGATAACAAGAGCCATTATGGTAGCCTTATCGATTGCTTTTTTTACCCTGTTTAAAAGTCATGTACCATGTTCACTGCTTTGTTTTGATTGACTTTACTCTGTTTTGTTTTGTTTGGTTTGGTTGTATTCTTTTCAAAATAAAAAAAACCAAAAAAAACAAAAAAAAATAGTATGTGCTATTAAATGATTCCCTTTAAAAGAAGTGACTTACTTGTGAGCTATTTCAGCACAGTGAATCTATTCAATATCTGATTGAAAAACAATGTTGGGGAGTGAAGAGCAGATATGACGTGGACATGATGTAGAAAAACTACTGAATCCTCTGACAGCTTCAGATGCTTATTAGCTACTCTGATATCACCTTTTATGTTTTTTATCTCAACATCTAACTTCTTTTTCTACCTGAATGTCACCTGCAGCAAACACAGCAAAAACATTACTGCCCCAATCTGAAACCACTTTTGACTTTGGGGTACACCTTGTCATTTGTATCTAGAGCATCTTAGGTTATTTATCTCAGATAATAAAGACAGTCAACCTTCTTATTATAGAAAATAGGAAAAAAATTTAAAGAAAAAAATCAGTCTACTCGTCAATCAGAAAAAGAGAGCAAACTGAATAATAAAAATTGAACTAGCATAAAGAACATAAAAACCAGTGGGAGGCTGGAAGATACCATGTAAATTATGCACTGAGAGTCTTAGAATAATACAAGTCAGAAAAGGGCCCCCCTCCCTTACTCAGATATACATTTGCAGCATTTTGTTTTTATTGTGTATAATTTAATTATTCTTCAGTGAAGTCTTAATCCATTGAATCAGCAAAAGTAACTCTACATACAATACTTAGTAACTTTTCCTTTTTAACATCTTACCCTGTGTGTCTGTCTGTGTGTGTGTCTGTCTGCCTGCCTACCTACCTACCTACCTACCTTTCAACCTTTCTGTTTCCTTTCCAGGCTCCTTTAGGTCTGAAAACGTGGACATTTTCATGGAAAGAGCTGGTGACTTCTCCGGTTTTGTGACCTTTTACATTCCCATTTAACGAAACTTTAGCAGTCATCTGCTTATGTAACAGGCACTGCACTGAGAGTTTTCTTTTATCTTATCACATATTCTTTCCCATAACAGACCCATGAGATAAGTCCTTTATTCCCCCTGCCTCTAGTTTAATATGAGAAAAGTTAAACCTTAGAGAGAGCTAGCCTGGTGTCACTTACTTTGCTGTCAGTGCTGAAATTTTGGTTGAAGTCCAAGTCTTTGGCCCTTGAAGCCAGCTCTTTCACAGCCGTATCTCCTGCTAAGCACTTCTGACTCTCACTGAAGATATCCTCTGCTCTTTGTTTATTAATTAATCTTGCATGGAATATAATCCCTTTTACTTGTAAGACTGTTATTTCTGGTCCAAATTGTGGAACCGAGATACTGGGATGTAGATCCAATTGCTTTTGACAGTACAATAATTTCGAGACGAGCCAGATCAAATCTTCCTGGTTTGAAGTCAGAATGATTAGATTCTAATAAAAGAAGCGATTCCAGTCTTTAAGAGAAAAATGTCATCTTTTTGACATGATATTATTGTTCTTTGTGACTACTGAGGCCAACTGTAAATAATAAATAATGACATAGAGAAAAGAGTGGGGCACAACGAAAAAATTCTGTACCATTTAGTTGTGTTCATCCAACATTTATTGAGCATACAGTATAATGGAGATATTATGCTACATTCTAGGATATAGCCTAAAATAAGATAGGAAATAGTTTTGGCTCTCAAAATATTTATAGTCTAATGGAGGAACTTAAATTATAATGAGATTGCTAATTTTTAAATATTTAAATTCATTAATTTGCTTACTGAAGACATTAGCTTTGGATATTTATCACTTTTCTAATGAAGACTGTAAGTTGCAGTTAAAAGAGTACCCTGTTTCAGACAATACAAAGTAAATCAACTTGTACCATAATTTTGAACCATTTTCAAATGTAAACCACATTTTACCTTTAGAGCTAAAGGATGTTGAGAAGTGTTCATTATAATGAAATTGAGTCACATACCAGGCCTATTTTAAAACTAGTCACTTCCTTTTCTTTCTTTGTAGTCTGTGACACATAGACTTCCAGAATCAAGGAAGTACTGTTTTTGTTTTAGGGAGTTGCTATAGTATATAAATCCAAAACTAAGTTATGGTTAGCATTTTTCAGTCAAGGTAATAAATTAAATTGAAATTGTCTCCTTTCTCCTTCTAAATCTGGGTGTGAAGTAGCTTCTCATGTTATAAAATGACAGTTTATTTGTAATGAAATCTCTTTTATTTATAGCCAAGTTCATCATTTTAACACTTAATCCTCCATGAGAGTCTGGAGGAGAGAAAACTTGGCAACCATTCATTATTATCTGTTTTTACCATCAGGAGGTATTTATTTGTAAGGGGAGCGTGGCAATGACGTCAAGGATAAGAATGAGATTCTCCCTGACATTTTTATACAGAGCCGCCTTTCCTTTGGAGTCCTGGTGGTAAATATGACCATAATTACTTACAGTGCAGCCTAGATGTGCGAAATCCCCTGGAATCTTGAAAGGTTGTAATTATAGCTGTGGAAGGAGAATTTCTAATAATTAAAAAAAAGAAAATGTCAGTCTTGGATTAGTGATTTTGGTATCCCATTGGTGACCATCTATGCGCTGGTATTTAAAGCAATTTCACAAAGCTGTTGTTGGACTGTGATTCTACACCTTGTGCTTGTGGGAGCACATACTCCTCAGAGAAGCCCACTAACTCACCATCTGAGCTTGGCAAATAAAATAATTTTAAATAATTAGATTTTTCAGGTCTTGTTGCTAAGCCATTAAAACAAATGTAGCACTTAGTGGGCGAGTAGCTGGTGTTGAACATGACAGAGCTATAAATATGGAGGAAAATACAAGGTCAAGCGCATCTGAAATGATTTAACTTTTTGTTCTTGCATGTGAAAATGATCAGTTTCCACAGAAGTGCTGAAAGCCACATGATTTCCTTCTGAAATGGTCGTAATAGTCTATGCTGCTATTTGATTTAGTCCTTCTGAAAAATTTATATAGGCATTCACTGGCATCTACTTAATTGAGGACAAATAAAAGGAAACTGTAATCTGGAGATAAGCATGTGTGGTAGGCATTGTGAATCCGTGCCCTACTGGAGTGACTTTCAATCTCATGCCTTCAGCGAGTGCTTCTGAATGCTGGTCATTGTACTGTGCTCTGAGGATTCAAAAATGTCCTGAGAAGGCCTGGCCTCTGTGATGATTGTGATTGTATAAAATACAGCCATTGCCATTCTTTCTGTTATGGTGAGCAGAGAGCGTTGGGACTGTGGCTGTGGGGAGGGAGTAAGAAAAGGCTCGTGAGGGGGTAGGCATTTTGCTGAGAAGTAAGGGTGAGGGGGAAACAGAGAAGAGTGTGAAGAATTCTGGAGGGACAGGGAAGGTGGGCATTTTAGGAACAAAAGCCCATTGTGATGGAGTGTGCAAATGGGAAGGTGGCTGATGCAGAGGATAAGGTCCAGCTCAGCTGTTCACGGAGCTCAGTGATCCACCGACTGTGTTTCTTTGGGCAGAGGTCTATGAAAACCAGAATGCCCATGTCTTTGTATTAACTCCAATCATTTTTGCCTATTTCTACATAGCACTCAAAGCTGACTGCATCACAGTTGATGTTTAGGATTATGATGAGTAGGATGATGAATACCACTATGGGGAGTTAAAGAAAAAAGTTTATTTTTCATTATATTGATTATTCCAGGGTGGTCTAACATGCATCTTCAATTTATCATAATTTCTTTATAAATGGTGTGATTGTACTTCCTTATGAAGAAATGGACTTTTAAAAATTCATCATTAACCCTTTCAATGGTGAGACACAGAATCTTATGACTAATAGCCTAGGCTCTGGAGCCAGAGGACACAAGTGTGAATGTTAGTTACGTTATTCACTTACTGTTTTGCAATAAGCATGTTGCTTAGCCAATCTAAGCGTTTTTTTCTTCATCTGTAAAATGATGTAATAATTGTACCTGCCTCCTAGAATTGATTAGCACACCACAGCCTTAATGTCTCTCTTTCTTTAGTAAGGCAGAGGGGATAATTTTTTTGTGTCCTTACCCTGGAATATAGAAACATCTAAAGAGGAGGCAGGTTCAACCCTCAATTCCTCTTGTATAGCCAGAGACCAAAACAGAGTATCGCATAAACCTTTTCTTAATCGATGGAGGCTGTTCATTTATTAATGTAAACGCCCTGTGCCTTGGATGTGTGAGCCCTAAAAATACACTCCTAGTGATAAAAATAGATCTCTGGCAGTTCTGAGATGCTGCTTAATCAGAACCAGCTGCAAGCTGTCTAGAAAATGCAAGTTACATGAGCCAGATGGCTTTTGCCCTTTTTGCTTTAGACAGCATGTAATTTGGATAACTACAGCTACAGTAATACATTTTGCCAGTCACACTGTTTGATAAACATATTTGTTGAGAACAGCCACTTCCAATTAGAGACCCAGTAAAATGTTAATTTATTTTAATAATTTTTTCCTCTAGGATGAGACAAAAAATACTTTCATCAGGTTACAAAATATCTGTTCCCAGGACAGAGTCCTGTTCAAGAGTTATTATTGGCCAGTGGTTAATTTTTAGGATTGGCATTTAAATTGCGATGAGTATTAATGACCTATGCTTTCAATTTTCACCTTAAAATCTAGTATATGAATGATGGGCTGGGATTTTACCATGTTTACAGTTATGTTTGTTTTATATGCAGAAAGACAGTTTGACTAATTTTTAACTTTTTTTCTACATGGATCTAATTACTTAAAGTTCTGATGATAGTTATTGGATTATTGTTCCCGAACCATTATTAATGTGGTAATTATTGACATTTTACTTTTAGGACCATGCTCTTTGAGAGTGAATACTGTCTATTAGCCTGATGCAACTGTGACTGATTTTCATCAACTGAGCATTGAAAACAGACATTGACATTAACCGAATTCTAATTTCATCTACCTCTCATGCTATTGAGATAAAACAGCAAAGCTAAATGTGTAAGCTGTTCACACTGTGAGACTTCTACTCAGATACACCCTGATTTTAGATGCAACAGTAGCATATCTTTCATTTTCAGTGGTAGTATCACTTCTTGAAAGTACATTTTAAGCCCTGGTCTTCTATTACATGCACTACTAAAGTATTCTGTATTTTATTTCTTGAGATATCTACCAGGCAGCATATAACAGATTGCTAAATAACGCTGAAGGAGCTCTTGAGTCATAAATTTATTTACTCCTACTATAGTACCAGAAGCTGTGATAACCACATCACACTTTATTGTATCAAGCCTCCCAACAACCTAACTACATTACAAGGTGTGTATTTTTATCCTGTTTTACAATAAACATGCAGCGGTTTTAATGGATGATTATTCAACTTCGTACAGAGAGCATCAGAGTCGAACCTGGGAGGCACTGCTGTATTAATGGTTTGTCTGACTCATGATCTGTAATTCTACCCATTAAGTTTTGCGGATTGCCATTTGGCTTACCAGATCTATTTCATCAGAGATAAAGGTGTGCCTCTGTCCATCCTCATGCTTCAAGGAATTTACATTGATGCTGCTCAGAATTTGTTTTAAGCTCAGATTAATATGTGAAAGGGTCTAATTTCTCTCACCTTACCTTGTGTGTAATACATTGTAACTGATGTGCTTTGAAAACATTTGCTGCCACTTGGAAATTCTCATTGTGGTGCTTTTGCAATATGTAGTTATAAACTACATTGATGGCTGGGGCTTGGAGAAACTGGTATGAAAACAGCCTAGGAAACTAATGCATGCAAAATTTACAAATGCTAAACCTTACTTTTATGCCTTTATCTAATACAGTATTAAGAGAAAAATATTCATTGGTGGCTACAGCAGATCATACCTGCACATTGTGTTAGAGACAGCAAGAAATAAAGCAAAGCATTATTTATAAAGGCCCCTTAGCAGTGATTTTATCCACTCAAAGCAGACTGATGCATCATGAAAGAGATTTTACTATTTCTGACTATTATGGGAGCATATAATGCTGGTATTATGGTCATATGGAATCATATAATGCTGCTTCTTGAAAGACAATATCGAATAATATATTTGTGTAGTGTGGTTTAATAATGGGCTCGTGGTGCCTGCCTATTTATTTGTTGTTTCTGGAATTGAAATGGAGAGCTGGAAAGAAAATATTACCTCTAATATATGGATTGTTCAATCCTGTTCTACCATACAGTGTTACATTTAAACAATTGCTTAACTCTTTTAACCATTTTTTTGTTTGTTTTTGTTTTTGGCATTGCTTGGGATAGGACTTTGCACATGCTACACAAGTGCTCTACCACTGATCTATACAGTCAGCCCCAATCCTATTTTCATGTTCCATGAAATTGTGCTCAGTTGTACCCAATTAAGATCCAAATTCACATGTAAAATCTAATATCACCAAGTGAGAGAAAAAATGATGATGACCCAAAGAGAATATCAGTCTTTGGGTGGCTTTGAGTGGAGAGAATAAGATATGTATGTATATGTATATATATGAAGTGATCTGTGCTAAGTTTATGTTTGTGTTAATGTAGGTAAGCAGTTCTGTTACTACATATGAAGAGGTTCAGTGGCTTAATAGTCTACTTTGATTACATGATAGCTAGGGAGTATTGAACATCTAAGAGGTGACTGTGTCTTTGTCCTCAAAGGGCTTTTGGCATTTGGCACCAAAAGGGGACATTGTTTTTATTTTTTTATTTTTTTAATATTTATTTATTTATTTGCTGCCCCAGGGATTGAACTCATGACCTCGCGCTTGCCAGGCAGGTGCTTAGGCCACTGAGCTAAATCCCTGGCCCAGGACATCGTTTTTATATAGCTTAAAATGTATTCCCAGAAGTGTGGCTTTGGGGCGTTAGTGGTTCCAAAGAAAATAAGGTCAATGAAAGGAATCTTCTATTCTCTTCATCTCATGAGAAACTTTCTTACCTTAGTCTTCCTGAAGAGAAGACAAGTATTAGGCTGAAAATATTTTGTGATGTATCCTTGGCCTCCCTTCACATATTGCAAGCTGTTATTGTCAGCCATATAAATACATATTTAGACAATTTCTCAAACACTTCAAGCTTCTTGAAAAGAGAGAAGTCATTCATCTGGAATGTCACATTAATACAGATTATGTTTTTCTAGAGTTATCTCATTTCTCTACCCTGGCATTTTTTTGTCCTACACCTCTTCAGAAGGCTTTTCTCTCTTTTTTAGTAAACACAAAGATTTTATTTTAGGTGCATAGTAGCATGCAGTGTGTGTGTGTGTGTGTGTGTGTGTGTGTGTGTGTGTAAGAAGCAAGAGAGAGAAAAAGAGAAAGAACAAGAGAACAAGATGGAAGGGAGGGGAGAGAGAAGAGAGATCGGCTGTTGGTTAGTTGATGAGTTGTAAGTAAAATTTCACTCTCAAAAATTTTCAGCTGTTCTTATTGACATACTGGAAAGTTCGCCAAAGTCTCATTACTTTTCATGGATTACACTTCAATCTTAGTGCGTTTTTAAAAATAAGCAGCAATATTATATGTACCATACATATAATTTGTCATTTCATTATTCTTTTTCTTTAGTTTCACACTAATGCTAGTGGTGGATAGCTGTATGTCTGACTTCATTGGAAATGACTCTTCTAAGTGTCTAATAAGGTACCAACTAGAAGTTGAAGCCGGGGTCTTTATTGTATTATTGAAATATTCTGGTTTCCAGATAAACCAGCCTATGGATATGTGCCAAGAAGACTACATGTTTTTCAGAGTGAAAGGAGAAGTTCCATTTGAATTTATTTTAAACTAATTTCATAACTTTATTCAAAGGTTGCTTCATATTAAATTCCTCTGACATTCCTAAAAGAATCTCGGGTGGACACATCTTGCTATTATTTTCATATGGTACTGGGTTTAGTATGTGTTTCTCTGAGCATTTTTGCCTCTCTAGTTGTAATAGATCCTGACCTGTAATTTTCTTTGTCATCTCATCTTCAGGTTTCTGTGCGAGAGTAATGAGGCTCAATACTTGTGATTATACAAGTTGCACATAATCTATAATGTCATAGTTTGTACTGTTCTAGTCAGGTACTATGACAGTATTAAAAGGAGGGCAGTATAGAATCTCGAGGAAGGGACCCTTTTTCTGTCACGTAGGCTTACATATTAGGTAGCAAAATGTTTTAACATTCTAGCGCATACGTAAGAACAAAAGCTCCATATCTTCCTACCCCCTCAGTGTGTAAAAGAATCCCTGTGCAAAATCATTAGAGTCTAGCTGGCAGTAGTTGTTGGATTTCTTTCAGAACTGTTCATCTGTTTAGATGCATACTTTACTCTTCCGGATAATCTTCTAATTTTATGGCACTTTTCAAACTCTTCAGTGACTGAACTAGTTGGTTATGAAGAAAAGACATTTGTTTAGATCACAGTTCTGGAGGCTCGAGGTGTGGCGCCGTCACTGGCTCTGCTGTGGTAAGAGCCTCAGGATGGACAGCCACTCAATAGCGGGAGCTCCTGCAAGAGCGAGAGGTCATATGGTCATTCAGGAAGCCAGAGATGCGGGAGAGCCAGTGACAACTTCCAGTGGCCTCTACTTCTTCACCCTTACTTTTCTTAAAGATTAAGTTATTGCTGTGTACACTGGATGCATAGATTCAAAGTCATGACTAGTCCCACAGTTGCATGGAGCTAACGTTAATCCACAAGACTTAAATCATCAGTTTGGTCAGTTTTTAAAATTTTATGCAGTCCAGTGCATACTAGTAATGAATATTTCTCTTGGATCTGTGTAACTTGTGCTGCAATTTTTTTTGGACTGCGACATCACAGGGTTAAAGGTCCCACCACGTCTTAAGATTGCCATGCTGGTGACAAGGTTCAAGGCCGAGCCTTACTGGTGACAAACTATAGCCAGTACTCTTCATTTTTAAAATCTCCTTGGTATTAATGAGTTTTAATCCTCATTTAACGTTTTTGGTCTTTTCCCAGAGTATTGAGGTTGCTTTTTTTTTTTTCTTGTTCTTCTTGCCTTTTAATTTCTTTAGTTTCATTTATCAGAATGTATGTCTTACTAATTTTGAAAAGATTAATAACTGTTTGTGTCTTTAGTTGTTTTCTCCTTTCCTTATAGTTCTTCTCTAACCGCTCCCAAAATCAAAGCTGTTCATAGGGTATTCATCATGGTGGTATAGAGGAAGCAGGACTCCCTGAGACCTTGCTCCCTACTCCCGCCACGGTCAGTCTGCGCAGCTGCGTGACACGGTAGAGTCACCAGCTGCAGAGCACACCCTGCGCTGGAAAGCGATCAGGTGAGTGGGGAACATGGGAATGATGCTCCACTGATGCCCAGGTGCTCGCCCCGCACAGGTGCTATCATTCACATCCTGTCAGAGCCACGTGCTTTGCCCACTGGAACATGGACCAGCACCTATCATAATAGTGGCAAACAAATTTTGACAGCCTAGAATGACAATGATTTTCTCCCACAGTTTCTGTGAGTCAGGAATGTCTGAGTGCTCAGCTGTTCTGCTGTGGCTCCGGGGCTCTCATGAAGCAGCACTCCAGGGTACGTTGGAGCTGCTCTCAGCTAAAGGCTTGAGTAGGGCTGCGGTAACCTCTTCAAAGATGGTGCACACATGGCTGCTGGCTGGAGGCCTCAGTTCCTCACTGGCTGTCGGCAGGGGTCCTAGTTCTTTCCTGTGTGTGGCTTTCTGCAGGGCCACTTGAGTCCCTCAGACTGAGCAATGTGAGAGAGTGAGGTCGAAGCTAGGGTGTCTTTCATGATCTGCCCTCAGAAGTGACATCCTAGCCTTCTGCAGTATTGCACTGACCTACTTACCAGCCTTGACAGTGTGGAGAGGCTGGCACAAGGAGTGAATGCCAGGCGGCTGTCATCACTGGGCCCTCGTGAGAGCCAGCCACCACACATCCGGAGGGATGCAGACACTAAGGTCCACCTTCCGATCACAGAGGATCTTGCCAGTTCTGTGTGCCCTCCCCTAACAGCAGAGCACAAACATTTTCCATGTTATGAAATAGTTTCATAAATCATGGTGCCTGTATGTTTGCTTAATAGACAGTGTATAGAAATGCCACTTTCTTGTACCAGGCTACTAACAATATTTTACAATTCGGTTGATTTGAGTACTTGACTATTATAACTTGTTTATTATGTTCTCTTGCCCATCAATTTTGAGTACTCCTACTATTTACCTAAAATAAATTCGTGTTATTCCTAGGTCGAGTTATATAAACACTTTTCAGTGTTTGTACCTTTACTGACAAAATATCCTACAGAAAATTTTTACCAAATTTATGTTCCTAGTAGTATAACAAAAGAGTGCTTAACTTCTTATATGCTTATCAATACTAGACACAGTATTCAAGAAATAAAAAGATCTGCTAGGAAACATCACAGGGAAATTATTTTAAAAATCTTGCTCCTGAATCTATATGTATTCTTTTTCATTTTCATGCATGTGTAGGGTCTCACTATGTAGTTCAGGCTAGCCTTGACCTTACTATGCAGCCCAGGCTGGCCTTGAACTTACAGTGATCTTCTTGCCTCAGCCTCCTGAGTCCTGGAATTATAGGCATGTGCCACCATACTCAGCTTTCTTTTTATCTTTAAAGGTGTATCTTTGTCCTACTTTTAAAGGTATATGTAGGTCTCTTTTTAAAAAAGTAGTTAAATTTTATTTTCTTGGAAAATACATTTTATTGGGTTCTTCTATTAGGGATACACAAGAGAGTCTTCTATAGTGAAGTTGGAAACTAGTGAAATATAATTGAATTACTTAGCTGGTCTCAAAATACCATACCAATTATTTTGATGATTTACTCAACTAAGTTTCCTTATATTTTATTGATTGAACATTTGCTAGAATAATAGGTCAAAAAGTGAGAAGAAGCTCTTTATGCTTTTGTTGTCAGCCATCTGCCAAAATTTGGTTGGGTGTTGAAGAACATTTGTCAAGGCTAAAAGCATAATTGAGAGCTGTCTGGTATAAAATAATACTAAAAGCACTCTCAGTGTTCCCATGTGATAGAGTGACTTGCTACTTGAAAAGTTTTTCTTCTCAGCATTTTCATATTACTGGTTGACTTGGTGTGGCACAAAACAAAACAAAACAATTAACTTACCAATTAAAAGAAATTCATTTTTGAGTTTGATTGTGCCTGATGGTATGGGCAATTATTTTGAAGATAAAAAGAGACATTATGGTAGCCATTGTAGATTTCCTTTTGTCTCGTTTCAAAGTCCTGTACCACGTTCACCGTTTTGTTTTGATTGACTCTATTCTGTTTTATTTTGTTTGGTTTTATTCTCTTCAAAATAAAAAAAAATTCATTTTTTTTAATATTTTCATAACAATTGATTTTAAACTTGAAATGTCACTAAGACTTTGGCACTGAGCATGGGCAGAATATGAAACACACACTGTCTGGTGAGGCAGGAGTAGAGTATAGCAGAGGGACCTTGGAATCTGAAACTTTTTATTTGACACTCAGCTCTGCTAACTTGCTTTGTGACTGGGGCCCTTTCAACCTCAGTTTTCTCACCTGTATAAAGGATTAAAAATCCCAATTTTTCCAGATGGTTTTCAAAATTAAATTATGTAGCACACATGTAGTGCCTGGCATGTGTATGTGCATGGTGTGTGTATGAAGCAAGAGAAATGCTGTGGAAATGTTTGCTATTGTTATCTTAAGTGCTTAGAAAGGAATGTCTTCATAAGATCTTAGCAAGATGAAAAATTTCGTGATTTTTAGGTGAATATTTAATTTATGCCACAATTCTCTCCAAGAATGAATGTGATAGAGAAGAGAGGAAAATATGCTTACTTTGTATACCAGTGAAGAGTTTTGCTGATGTTATATTTATGTAAAATTTTGTTCAAGGATTCCAAGTAAAATAGCATTAGCCATGGTTCTGTGTTTGGAACCACAGGCCACGCCAGGCAAAACAAGCTGTGAAGTAGCCATTTGAACATGAAAGTAAGACTGACACGTGTGTTGAATTCTGTGGAGCTGCCCCCAAGTTTGTAGATATATATACACTCATGCTTTCACTGGGGGACACAGGGGGACAGTAGGTTCAGGTGAAATTTAAAGACTGAATTAGCTTGCACAAAAGTAAGGGGTATCTACAGTTCCAGTGGGCAGAATCTGACCATCTCTTCCCTCAACTATTGAGTTGACTTTGAGGATGGACCTTCCTATTTGCAAACTGACAAAGGCACTGCATCACGTCTCCCACACTGATGTCTCTCAAACACTAGATTGCAACATCTCGACTGTTCCAGAAGCTTCTAGTGATGATCTCCTCTCTGCCTAGTGTTCTTCAGGGTTCTGACCACACCTTCCCCATCCATACTGGATCCAGAGTGTCCACTCAAGGCTTGATCAATTTATTTACCCTGTAACACACATTTTGGGTTAGCTATACAGGGGTTCATGCTGTGCCCAAGCATAGGAGAGTGTCTAAAACATCTTTGTAGAGTGACGATGTTCCATTTCACAGATGCATAGAATAAGTTTTTGCAAAATTGCCTAGTGCTATTCTTTGTAACATGACACTTATTAAGAGAAACTGGGAGTGTATGACCTTTGGCAAGAGAAATGAGGACCAGACTACGAACACTAAATGTTTGTTTTTTTCAGTCTCTGAGATAGGAAAGTGAATCTCCTTTGGAGGATCCAACTTGATCCTTACCAAGGGCTAAACTGTCTATTCATAGAACTATTTCTCTGGTTCCCGAGCAAATGAAATTCTTCACCAAGTTGGGTGGTGGGTTTCTACATTTAAATACAATTAGTGCTTGCTCTAGTAAAACTGTTAGAACCATAGAAAATGCAAAGTATATGCTCTCACAAGGTTTCCAATTCTCTATATTGAGGAGAATATTTTGTTTTGTTTCTACTGTAATGATCATGAGTTTTTCACATAGCCATAGTTTCTGAAAGAAATGAATTAGTGTGTCATTAATGATAAGAGGTTACTTTTTTCTCCTTTTAAAAACTATAATGAAATGTGCAGAGTTTATAGGGTATGAGGAGCTTCTGAAAGTCAGGTTAAATTAGACTCATTCCTGTTATTAACATTTCTTTAAATGTTCTGCCTGATATGGTTTTTAATTCTTGGTTTCAAGTTCTAATGGAGATGTAGCATGCAAGTTAAACCCTGAACTGAGAATTCATGCTGGTGAATTCTGTTATAAGTGGCTCTTTTAATTGTAGTTCTTTTAAAAAGGAAGTTAATACTTAAGTATCTATTAATTCTTGACAAGGACCTTATTAAACCTAAGCAAAAAGTGTTTTTAAAAAGGCAGGTAGCTGTTAGCGTTATGCGAGAATCTAAAACCAGGAAAGTAATTATTATGAGTTTCCTAATCTTTTATTTTTTTACAAAATGGAAATTTATAAAAGCAATTGTTAAATGTTAAAAAGTATTCAAACAGTACTGAACAGTATACCTTAAAAGTGAAAAATTCCTGTGATCTTACCCCACCTAACTCATTACAGTTTGATATATATTCTTCCAGAACTTTTTCTTGGCAAATGAGAATCTATATTGATGTTTACATATGTTTTAAATGGGATTGATTACACTACATGGACTGTTTCTTAACTTGCTTTTTCTTATTGCAAATTGTTGGTCTATTTTCCTTTCTCCTTCAATAATTATAGATCTACCTCTTAAGTTGTAGTTTTGTTTTGCCATTTTAACAAAATGAAGAAATATTGTATATTTTACATGCTTCTCTATCTTCTTAGATTAGAGTCATATAAATAAAGATGTTAAAGGGAAGGCAGTGCATATTTTAAAATTCCATGTACTTTTAATAAACTGCTCTCTAAAAGATTTTACCAATTTATTCTTCAATCAGTATTTCATGAAAAGAATTATTTTTTGGCTTACTCTTTCATAACCAAGTAATAGTTTTTACTAGTCAGTTAAGAAAAAGCAAATGTATTTCTTTGCTTATTATTGAGATTGGAAAGAATATCATATATTTGTGAACTTGTAAATTTCCTGAGGGAACAGCTTGTTCATGGTATTTGCCATATTTTCCTATAGTGCTTGTTTTTATATTAAAGTGCTTGTAATTTGTCTTTTGAAATATATGTCATAATTATTATGTATTGTTTTATTTTACCTCTATTGTGGTTACATTTGTTGTACAAAATTGCTTATGGTTTTTGCTTTTATTTGCATACTGAGTAAAAACCTCAGTCAGTAGTAACCTCAGTTAACCTTTTTGGGAACCTAAGTATTTTTGTGCATGTTTTTATTGAAGCCTTACAATAACCCTCTAAGTAGGATACTGTTAACTTCCTGTTTATAGATGAGGGTCAAGTGACTTATCCGAAGTTGCAATTTTAAATGATAATGCCATAATTCAGATGTAGGTAGTCAGATACCACTATAACACTGCGATTATTAATACAAACATCAAAAACCTCTTGTATTATTTCCACTTTTTATATTTAAAGTGTAATATACTTAAATTCCATTGAGTTCATCTGTTTTATTTTACTTCTATCTTATTCTGTCTATCTATCTATGTATATATAGGGTGTGTTTCTCTACAAGTTGTAGATTCTCTTTTATTAATAATTATTGTATTATTTCTTTGTTTCTAGCACATTGCTTAAGTGTCTCTGGTTTCAGAGTAATTTTTATAGCTAAGGAAAGTCTCATTTTTTCTTTTTAAAATTATTCCTGACACTTTTCTACACATTATCTTCAAGATAAAACTCAGCGTGCAAATTCTTCCTTTAAAATAGTTTGTAATTGCTGTAATTGTAATAGCATGTTTAGCCTCATTGCAATATTGATCTTTTTATAAAGAAAAAATATGTATCTTTATTATTTTTTTGATAACTGTGTAATTGAATTTATTTAGGTTTTCAATATTTTGTTCTCAGTGTATTCCTGGGTTAAATTTTGATTGTGCTGATTAATTATTGTTCAAATTTATGACTGCATGCCACTTCAACAGTGGGTATATATGTTAACTGTCATTAATATTTATAAAATCAACGTCTAATTCATGAGTTACACTACTGCATGTCCTCTTTCTGTATATTTGGTGTCAGCAAGTAAGAAATTATCGTCTTGATGGCCAAGACTCTACTAAATCAGCTGTTAGTATCTGAAAGTATAGTTTTCTTTAGATTTTAGGATTTATAGTTATTATTTGATTTGCATTCTGGATATTCATTTAAAATTATATTTGAAACCATAATTGTTAACAAACCAAAATTCTTCAAAAGTTTACCAAAAGTCACATAGCATCATGGAAATAGTCAGAAGATGACATTTAAGTTGTTGGCATAAATGCTCAGCATAAATGTATTTGTGAGTATTTTTTCCGAATTGTAGATGCTTTCATTAACCTCTCACATAGGTTTGAGGAGGATTCGGTCTTCTTGAGATGGAGGCCCCCAGACCCTTTACTGCTCCTTCCATGGCTGCTGTGTCTTAGGAAACCAAGAGAAAGGAGGCCTTTTTGGGGTTTTCGTTTCATTTTTTGTTTTTGTGTTTTTACAAAGCATGTCCAAGGTCTGTAGTCTTAGACATGAGTGTAGGGTGTAATAAAAATGAATTTCTAAAGGAAATTCAAGACTGTAGAGTAATTACAACAATGCAAGAAGGCTTGAGGGATCCCACAAAAGGAGAATGGATAATGAAGAAGTGATAAATTGAAAAACTGAAAGTCATCAAAACAAACAGAGCTGCCTTGGAAGTTTGCTGATCTGGGGGATCAAGGGGATGGAGGGCAGGCAGTATTAAAAAATATAACAGAGAAGGATGGTGAAAATTCGGTAGAACTGATTCAACTGTAGTTGTCTTATAACTTCACTGATCTTTTCCTTTAAACCACCCAGCATCTAAATAAAAAAGTTGTTGATTTCTCTTTAGCAGGCTATTTCAGTAATGCATTTTGAAGATTTCTTCATGGAACATTATTTTTTACTATATTTTACTACCTGACTGAAAGTGAATAAACAGAACTGAAGGATTTCTGCTTTGCACATTTCTGAAGCTTTATTATATCCTTATATAGGTAAAGAGAGAAGTTATACACAGACTATGCCAAAATGACCACATGCTTCACACTTGCACTACCTCTTTTTATGAAGCTAAATTTGGAGTTTTCAAAACCTTCCTGTTTAAAAATACATCCCAAAAGACTTCTGCTTATTGCACATTTTGTTCCTGTCCTGCACAGCTTAGGTCTTCACTTACAATTTTTTTTGGAATATTTTCCCTTTTGTCCCAAGTACGAAAGAAGCTATTGTCAGATAATCCTTCACTATGTTTTGTGTAGGAGCATTATAATTCTCAAAATTTTGAGACAAAAAATATCCTTCAAATCTAGAGGTGAATCTTACACAAAGTTTAATTATATGTTTATTAATATATGAAATGTTAAATAAATTGAAAGACTAAAAGTTAAGTTGCCCCAAATTAGTTTATGTGGGCAACCCTCACTTACAACAGATACTTTACAGGAAAAAAGTTTCCTGACAGATTTTTCTGTATATGATTTACATATCCCCGTTGACTCTCGTCTTATTTGTTTGTCAAATGGACAACTTGTCCCTTCATAAAGTCTTGTTTAAGAATGCATCAGTTGGGCTGGGGATATAGCTCAGCAGCACAGCACCTGCCTGGCAAGTGCAGGGTCCTAGTTTGATTCTTGGTACAAAAAAAATGCATCAGTACTTTTAAAATAATATATTTAAATGTACAATAGTAATCTTATAAAATGTATTAGTATGTGTTTTTAGAATATTGACATCTATTCTCTGTCATGTTCAATAAATTTTTAAAATTAAAGATGAGAGTACCAGAAACCTTTCAAATATAACTCCTCTCCTTTTATTCTCCTGACTTGCTCATGTCATTCATATTAACCCAGTATTCCATTTCCCAAAATGCTAACTTGGCTCCTTTCAGCTATCTTGAGCTATATTTAAATGTAATGGTCTATATTATATGTTCTGGATAAGATAAATTTAGAATATATGAAATGTAAGGATGAAATGTTTGAGAAATTATTCTTTGACCTATTTTCTGAATGTGTGATTTTTTTTCCCACAGCAAGCTAATGGATGCAAATGACCTGCAAATTAGTGAATTCTAAATCTCCTAGATCAGTGATGGCGGACCTTTCAATGATACCAACAGCCTGCTGGGGCACATGTGCCATGGGTTTGCCACCACTGTCCTAGATCATCTGTGTCCGATTTCCAATTTACTTAAGCAACGTATAAGTAAACTTGTGGGATTTTAAAAGTATATTAAATTGGTGTCAAGAGTCTAAAATTTACTAAAGTAGAAAGCGTTGGATGGAGTGATGGTTATTAAGTTGGTACAACTTGGCTTGTGATAATAGCAGTGACAAAATATTGTAATGGAGAATGTGGAGGTGTGGGGTCTAATTCTTTATTCATTTACTTATTAAACACTATTTATGATGCACTGACTATTGGCTAAGGCCCTTGTTAGGTAGGGTACAGGGACTACATTGGTCAACCAGACCAACATAGATTTCTCTGCCTTACAGAGGTTATAGATTATCCACCAAAGTATTTCATAATTATAATTTGAGAGATTTATAATTGCATAATTATAATTTGAGGAGTAATAAAAATACTCCTTCTTGCTACCTTATTTGTGAACAAACTAAGAGAAAAAAAGTATGGTGGCTAGCAAACAAAGATATCTCTTTATGGTAATATTACTGATATGGGAGCATTTGTCCTGTACCAAGAAACAAGTGAGCTTTCTAATAGTCTGCCTTCCATATCCATGGATCCTCCATCTGCAGACTCAGCCTACCCTGGATCGTAAATGAAGTTACGTTTTTTATGGATTCATTTTTATTGAACATGTACCTATTTTTCTTGTTAGTATTCCCTAGGCAGTATAATGCAGCAGCTATTGACATAACAGTTACTTTGCTTTCAGTATTATTTGCAATGATTTGAAGGCTATGAGAGGATGTGTGTGGTTTCCATGTAAATACTACACATTTATTTGAAGGACTTGAGTACCTGCAGGTTTTGCTATTGGTGTGGTGTTCTACAAGCAACCCATGTTATCCCTCACAGAGCCAAGGAATAACTGTAGTAAACCTTGGGACTAAAGAGATTTACTCATTCAGTCTTGGAGGGGTGGACAACTGCAGGCTCCCGAGCCCTGAGCCCTGTGACACACAGTCCCAGAGTAGAGCACACACTTCCTGTGGGTAAGCTGGCTCCCAGGAAGAAAGAGAGATAGAGGAGACAGACTATGCGTTATTCTTTGTGAAATTCACCACGTAGTCACTCCTCCTCCTTTGGGAAAGATTGTCTCACTACTAGTCTTCTCTCCACATAAAAGAAAGTTCAGGAGTGGGCAAGAAGCATCCCCTCCTCATTTAACAACAATGAATGTATAAATTAGGGTTTGCGAGAAAGGAAATGTGGAATACTATGGGAACATATCCCACCCTAGGGATTCAGTGGAAATGATGTCAAAGCTGAAGTAGCAGGGGGAAGATGGAAGAAGGGGTTGCTGGCAAGAAGAGGGACACCTTAATACATCTGTGTAAATTGCAGACTACGAGACAGAATGGAGAGTGTTACATATAGCAGGGTGTGTAAGCAGTGAGCAAATGTCAGAGTGGTTGTGAGTCAAATTCAGGTGAATAAAGGGCAATTGGAAGCTCTGGAAGGGTTTCAAAGAGTGCAATGAAAGAATCAGGTTCTTGTTTTAGGGCAAAGATTATTTTAACTAGTTTAGAAGGAGGTAAAACTAGAGAGGGGTGGACCTGTTAATGGTATCCAAAGACAGAGGCTCATAGGAGAGCCAGTGTACAGGATTAGTATAGCTTTGCAAATTTTGCCTTAAGAGGAAGACACTAAAGTAGAGGTATTTGGGTTAGTCTGGCATATGCACATGAGTTTTTGTTTGAAATACTGCTCAACAAATTTACATTAACTTAGGGCAGTTGTAAATTTAATTAAACATTTCTGTATTGAGTATCTTCTCTAGTTTTCTGATGAATCCAGTTATTTAAATGAAATAGAATTTTTTAAAGAACGTATGAAAATTCACTTTTTACTGAAGCTGTTTGCTACCAGATGCAATTGAAAGCTTGTCAATGTTCTGGTTTATGGTTGAACAAAGGAAAGTTTTAAGTTCATATTTGGGAAGAATCTTCCACTGAAACAGAACTTGCTAAAATTGCATAATCATATCCAAAATATTTTGTTGAGCCAACCATTCTTAGTTGCTATTAGTATACATTTATTTAAGGGCTGCACTATTTCAAAAGATGAAGATAATAATTTGTTATCAACATTCCTAGGTACAAATAAAGAACCTGGCACCGTATATGATAAAGCTCTTCTAAATTTACATGAGAAAGTCTTTTGCAAAGATAATCTCCTGCTGCTTAGCTGAAGGTCCTTTCACTATCAATGACCAATGCAGCTTGCTGCCTGCTGTCATTTTTCCGTTATTAGGAATATTATCATATTGTTTTTATGTCTTTTGTGTAATGTTATAATAAATTCCAAGCAATTTCTATTAATACTTTGAGAACTTTTGTTTGTATTCTTGGTTTGAAACAGTGTGACCTGTTAGTGCTTACCAGATGAATTATATGCTCTGAAAATCTTTCTTTCTGAGCTGCTGTACTAATAATATTTTATTCATTTTTCCCTTGTGTTATAATAATTATGTTTAAGTCTCATGGCAATCTTTTTTAGTCTATATGTGCTCAAAAGATTTATTTGCATTTCTATTCAGAATAAATCAAAATAAATTTTGCTGGAGTTGACATCATGTGAATTGAATTTCTTTAGCTTGAAATTCCTAATCGTTGTTTCATCTGGGAGAAATTGTAATATTTGGTGGAGAGAAAATTGCAAACACCCTTAAATACACCTTTCTTAGCAAGCATTTATAGAATAAAAGTGATTACCTACAACCCTAAGAATCCATTCCTATTCTGATTTTTATTGTTTCCAGGTGCTTAATTTAAAATAAAAATTATCTCAGAAGTAAATAACTTTATTATAATGTAAAGCAGATGAATTTACAGCAAATGAAACCTACAACTCAATTTTGTGATAGGTTCATATTCATTAGATTCAAAATATCTGAAACCCGACATCCCCTAACACACAGTTTCCTATACAACAATTCTGATGTTCTCTGTCACTGTTATAAAGGAAATTCGTGACATTAGAGGGTAATCTTTCTAGAGAAAAACAGGCAAATTTTATTTCCGTCCTCTCAGGGAGATTGTCTAGAAAGCTCCTGCAGGCTGTGGGGTGGGCGAGGAAGTGAGAAGTTCTAGTTCTAGAAAGGAATTGCAGCCTAAGGGCTTTCTTCTTCTTAATATGCTGTTTCTTCTTTTTGACCCTTTCTGTGTGCTAGAAGCAACACTGCTGTGAGTGTCCTCAACTGCTCTTGTCTTTAAGCTGTCACCAACACTGGCGTTAGCAATATGATTCTGAGCTTAGGAAGAGAGGATAGCCTGAGAAAATAAGGCTGAGTAGGGTAAAGTTTGCAGACTTCTGAGCTAGTCCAATTAGCTTTGTAAATCCACGAGGCAAAAATTGAAACCCACATTTCTGACAGCGTACAGCCTTATGAGCCTGTCATCCTGAAAAGGATTCTGAGTGTGGAGAGGTCAAAAGTTGGTATCTTCTGAAGGAGACCTGTGAAGGGGAGGATTCAGGTTTTGTTGGTCGTGAATTTTATACTCTGTATATGAGTGTGTGTGTGTGTGTGTGTGTGTGTGTGTATGATGTCTTTAGAAAAGGAATACAAAATTAATGAAAAAGTCTCACAAGGAGCTAATACCCTGTACTTAATCTTCATGAATTTGCAGCAAATCCCCCATAACTTCACACATAAACTTGCATCCATTAAGTTAAAGTCTGAATTGATGATAAAGCTGAATATATTAAAATGAGGTTGAACATCACATTCTTAAGGAAAATTCTCTGCTTCCTATTTTTTTAGGCATGGTATCATTTTGTAGTTCAGGCTGGCCTGGAACTTGCAGCAATCCTCCGGCTTCAGCCTCTCGAATGCTGGGATTAAAAATATGTGCCACCATGCTCAGCTTGCCTCTTTTTAAATTCTGCCATGTTGCTGAGGATTTAGCTCAGCGGCCTAAGAGCCTGCCTGACAAGCACAAGGTTGTGAGTTCGATTCCCGGTGCCGCAAAAAAAAAAAAAAAAAATTCCACCATGTCTCGTACACACTGTGGGGTAGTGGTCCATCTGCCTCATTGCCTGCTCGATTCCATGTTGCAGACAGACTGCGATGTTGGGCCCAGTGCTGTACATTTCTGCCTTGCACTGTGTCTGGAAAATTGTGGTTGCTAAAGCTAGGATGGAGGGATGCTGTTGCAGCAGCATCGTCCAGCATATTCCAGCAGCTGCCATGGTTCTGCCTTTGATGCATTGTTGATAGAAGCCTCTGGTGCCATTGCATGCAGGGACAGTTTCATCAGTCATATGGACAGCAGCTTCCAGGTTCTTTTCCACTTGCCGATGAGGTATGGGGAAGATGTCTTCCAGCTATGCATGAAAATGGCAAAGAACAGTTAGGATTTCTTCCTTCTGGTAGGAAGGAGGAATTATAGCAGGTCCGAAGGTCGAATAAGGTACAAACTGCCCTTTGAGGATATTTTACTCATTTGTAGACACATTTGAAGATTTATTTCTTAAGGTTCAGGATAAAAAGTGCAGAGGCATAATACAGAGATCAGGTTGTGCAATTTGATCAAGTCAGACTTCATCTGAGTAACTGATTTTAAACCAGAAGTCTATTTACAGTCTATTTGCAGGTTTTACAGCTAAGATACTTAATCATATTTAAAAAACCATTGTAATAACTTATTCCTGATGAAATATCTTGAATTTCAACAAAAAATAATAATGTTTTTCTCTTTCCTCAAAATAGTTGTTTTGTTTAAGTTTAGTGTTTCAAAGATGTAAGGCTGGTGGGTGTGGTGGGGGGATTTGCATAACCAAGGTGTATTATTTTCATACTCAGAAAAACATAGGCAGGCGCTTAGGCCACTGAGCTAGATCCCCAGCCCTTTAGAAAAACATAGGATACGTTTTGCAACCATTGTGCTTTATATTGCCTAAGAAGAAACATCTTTAAAAATGAGAAATCTAGGGGCTGACTGTTTGAAGGGTATCAAGATGGCTACATAATTTGCAGTGCTCAGTATAAAATGCAAAGGTGAGGATCTTTGTCAGAAATTAATAATTTCAAGAGAGGCACACAAGAGCGTTTAAGCAAGTGTGTGACCCTTCCAAGCTTGGGGTCCTGTGCAGCCATACAGTACGTGTGCCCGGGAAGCCGGCCATCAAGAGTGGCTTTGCATGGCTTTGGAAAGCTGTTGTTAAAGACCTTATGAGCATGTTACCTGGGGAATGGTGAAGAAAGACACCTCACAAATTCCTTTTTGATCTCAGCGTAAGCATAAGGTTGATCATCCTAGATGACCTATTATATTCTTTGAGCAAGAGGAACTATAAGAATTAAGCATTGAGTTCAAATGAGATGGTTTTCCTCAGTTTGTTTTTCTGTATTATTTGACTTTGATTTTATATGCAATGTTAGTGGATATTGGGTCTTTTCATGTTTTAAGCCATCTTATATCCCCTTTTGGAAATAAGTAAAGAGCATAAATAAAACTCTTAAAAATCGTTTTAAAAGTTGATTTGAAAAGTCCGTCCCCTGCAACATTCTTTACTAGGTGCGGTAATAGCACTTTTAATGAAATTAATTCATTCTGCCTTGTAATTATTTGTTAGAGACTTCATAACTACCAGCAGAAATAATCTGTGAAGCAGAAGGATGCATTCCAGATAAGCAACAATGCATACCTGAGATTTTAAATTTTAAATAGCAAAAAAAAAAAAAAATCTTAGTCTTAAAAGCCTAAGCAATTAAGGTGAAAGGAAATGAAGATTGGGGCTTGATTTATACTTGGGTAAGGGGAACCCACTGGGAATGAGCTGAGAAGGAAGGAACTGCTGGCAGACAACCCTTTGCTGAGGTGATGTGGGCTCACTTCAGAAGACGCAGCATTTGCTCTTCTATTCCTTGAAGTTTCCAGCATCCCGGAAGGAGAGGCAGCCAGTCTGGCGTATGGAGGCTGCTGCGTGCTTCCCTCCCTCGGTGATCTCATGAGGATCACGTTTGATTGTCCTTCATTTAGGGGTGCTGCGTTCTGTTGTGCAAGTGTTTTTGCTGCGCACATGCATTAGGTGTTAGGAAAGTGGCATCTGAGTTCCTCCCCACTTTACGATGATCAAGCTGCACCCACTCTCATGGAGCTGTAGTCCCCCTGCTCCAGAAAGGGGCATCATATAAGCTAGGGATTGAGATTACCTACGAGCCAGCTAAGAAGGCTTAGTGGACAGCCTAAATATCAAGGGTCCCTTAAATGCAAGCGTGCCTTTCCTTACTAGGAATAAAAATGTTTTCAATTAGAGAGCTCAAAGAAATGAAAATGTTTTTAGTTAATCTTCAGTACGCGTAAGTACTGATTAGAGTAGAAGGTAGCCTGGTTCTTCACTTTTTGATAGGATTATGGGATGTGAAGAACCACAGCCTCTCTGTGGGAGTTGAGCACTGGGAACAGGGAAATCCATATAGAAGGAAATGGTGTTTTTCACCGCTTGGGGTTTGGTTTAGGTACCTCTTTCCTAGTGGATTTGCTAGTATAAATATTATTTGTATGTGTTAATTGAACTGCTATTTGATTAGGGTTTAAGTTTTCTTTATCTTTTATATCAAATAAGTCATATTTGTTCCATTGTTAGAACATGAACTCATAGATGGAGATATGGAAAGATACATACTGGTACATTAGACAAGATTTTTGTGAAAAGCAAGATGAGAACAAGATGTGAATTTCCATTGAAGGTGAAATGATGAGCTCATCTGTGATTCGTGGTGATTTCACGTCATAATTAGGAGACATGTTGTTTAAGCATATGGAAAATGAGACTTAACCTGAACTTTCACATTTAAAGTGCTAATAATAAGGGCTGGGGATCTAGCTCAGTGGTCTAAGCACCTGCCCGGCAAGCTCAAGGTCATGAGTTCAATCCCCAGTGCCGCAAAAAAAAAAAAATGCTAATAATCTTCTAAATAGACTCTTACACTTAAATGACTATCCTGACTGGAGTAGTCTTCCTCCTTGATGCCACTGGGCCTGGCTACCTTCTCCCAAGATGTGTTGAGTCCCTAGTCAGTGGCAACTGTGTTGCCAGAGCATCCAAACCCAAGTTCCTAGGGTTGTGGTGTAACTAGTATATGGTATAATTATTCCTCTCTTCATAGTTGATTTTTCCTCTTGTAATTGTAGTCCCAAACACTTCTGAGAAGTACTGTTTAGCCACTATCCCAGGCCTCCATGTCTTAGCAAAATTATAGGCTTCTCTTTATCGTTCTTTTCTGTAAATCTTCTTGTGTTCCCCTAGTTGAAGCTAATCGCTTCCTCCCTAGTGTATCCTGGAGCACTTCACCTTTCTCTTTTCTATCATAGTTATTTCTGTTCATGTCTTTATTCTTCATTAGACTTCAAGGTCCCTGGAGATATGGATTCTAATTAATCTTTATATGTCTTTCTCATGATAGCTTTGAAATGGCTTTCGTATAGTTGGTACTCCAAAACAGCTTATTATGTTAAATTAGGCTGGATTAAAATAATTATTTAAACGCTAACAGTTCAGGGACATCGGTTATTGACTCAGTATGCTTTAGAGCCAGGTTGACTTACTGTTGGTGTTCTTAATTCATATTTAATGCACAATGGAAAATTTAATGGCTACCATCCAATTCCTGAACAGATCCACTGTTATCATCCTTTTCTGTAGCTCCTTCCAGTCTGCTGTACATGCAAACATTGTTTCTATGAATCTGTTATCATAGGCTTATAACAAATAGCTATGCACTCTTCTTTCAGATATGTAGGAGACTCAATTAAGCTGAAAGCACAAGCAATTTTTTCTAATAAGTATAAACTTTTGAAATAGTGTTGTGCCCAGGCAGTCCTTTAATCTTGAGAGAAGCATGTCTAGAAGATTGTTATCAAGCTTCAGAAAGGGCATGCTTTCAAGCATCTCTAAAAGCTGTGTCATGAACGATGCTCACAGACATCAGGGGATCACCCAGAAAAGGCTTTTTCTCCAATCAAACAGCAGTGTCTAATAGTTAGAGATGAACTTCTAATTATTTTAATGGGATTATTCTGCTTCTTGGCATATCAAGCAATTTGTTTTACACCTTTACTCATTATTTTTCATTTTGAAGACTTAAATAGAAGAGACATGACAGACTAGGGATCCTGTTTCATCTCTTGGACCATTAATTATGCCATGGTGGTTTCAGTACTGATGAGATCTCAAGAGAAATGAATCTTGTCGGGTCGTACTTGGTTCAATGGATTTCATTCTTTATACTTCAAACAAGTTTTCTTAGAAAACCATTAATCACTAAACTATGGATTAAATAGTGACAATAATGGAAATATAACCAACAAATTGTTCATGGTTGGCTTCTCCAAGGATTTGACAGCTAATTTATGAAACAAGTTATTTTTGTACAGCAGGACTTTTCTGACTAAAGTAAAATTGCTTCAGCAACATGCTCAGCATTATTCTGTAGCCTGTGGGGAGAATGATGGCATAGACAGACCTCATTCTTTTCTCTTGACCCCCTTTCCTTGGCACTTTTTGCAAGGTTTCAATTTGTATCCCTGTCCTGACTCATTGCCAGCATATGCCCTTGAAACAGTCGCTAAGTTTGCTGGCATGACATGCTGCAAAATCTACCTTATCTTATTCAAAATTTTTTCCCTCAGGGTCTAAATTGGGAAGCTCTCTGGCCATATTGTAGGAAACTTGCAAATAGATAAAACAAAATTCTACTTTTTTTTTTCAATTTGGTGTTGATTTTATATAGTGATATGTATCAGTTACATTCATGGTTTTATAACCCAGACTCTGGTATACAGTAATAAGGCTTTCTATTTTAACCTAGAAGTTTTTACTTTGTTGGTTCTTTGGTGTTCTTTTGGCTAGATGACTTGTGTCAGACTTTATTGTAAGAAAATACAAATCAAATGCTTTATCCCTTCCATATACCTGCTATCTAAATGAGGTAATATAGAGATACTGGTGAACGCTATGAATTAAGCCTATCCTGGAGGCAGTAGGATGAAAAAGAAGCTTGGATGTTTTTCCAAGAGTTTTCTTCATTCATGCTTTTATTCATCCACTTATGTATTTAATAAATTCATTTTTTATGTATTTAACATTCATATATTTAACAGCTTTGTTAATAAGAAGCAACTAACAGTTATCTATGCATCATATGCATCCACTCAGTTAACATGCTGTTATTTTGTAGAGTAGAAAATAGGGTCGGAAGATGAGTAATTTGTCTGATACCAGCTTGATAATAAGCAGAAGAGTCAGGCAAGAAAACCAGTCTGTCTCACTGCAGAGGCTGACTCCTAATGGGCCTGTGTGATTGCTTTGGGCCTAACATTTGTTGCTTGTTTGGAAAGTGGTAGGTTCTCAGAGAAGGCCGAGACAACACTAGTGGAACCAGGTCCCTGCCTTTCAGAAATTGTGGCCTTTGAGAAACCGTAGAAGCAAGGTTGAAGTCAAGGATTCTATTGGGAGTTATGACTTCAGGATAGATTTTCAGTAGGAACAGTTGAAGATGGGGAGAAGAAAGTTTGTGACCAGATGGTAGAGAATTTTGAAAGCCATAATGGAGAATTTGTGTTTTATGTTTCAATCTGTAACTTCACATATTATCCTTGGGATCTTCTAGAGCTTGTGAAAATGCTCTTTCTGTATATGTCACCCAGATTTTTTTTTTTTTGAGACAAGTTCTCTCTATATTGTCCATAGCGGGCCTTAAGCTCACTATGTAGCCCAGGCGGGCCTTGAACTTGTGGTGATCCTCCTGCCTCAGCCTCCCAAGTGCTGGGATTATAGGCGTGTGCCACCATGCACAGCCATCTTCCAGATATTGGCCTAGATTCTTAAACAAGTGTGTCAGGTGAGTCTTCTCCCTCTTTAGATGGAAACCACTGCCATAGGTCAAGGAACACATGTGCTAAAACACCATATTGTTTATGTTTTGCTTAAATGCTAACACTTTTGTATGGCATACATGAGAAAAGAAAAATATATGTTTATCATTTTATCAAAAACCGACATGAAAATTTGCATATAAGAGGCCCCAAATGTGCTATAAGCAGAAGTATGCTAGCAAATGTCTTCATATCGAGCTCTCTGAAAATATAACCAGTCACACACAAGTTTGTATTTGTAGCACTTCAATTTTCAAGCAGCCAATTTAAGGTCATTGAATATGGAGTAAAGAAGAGACCTGCACATTTGGCTCCAGTTCCCCACTGCCTGCTTATGAGCTTGAATAATGAGTGACTGGCCACAATGGAGGTAATAGTGAACATTTAAAAGAAAAAAAAATAATGCATGTATCCAGTTTTTTGAAATTCTCACTATTCAGGCTGATGGGAAGATACATGTATTATAACGGATGTTTAACCCTAAATTTAACCATTAATGGTCTTCAAAACATGTCCTCGTTCACTACCCTTGAGTTCTGCAGATACTCTGTGAGATGCCATGACTGCAAAGATAGTATTAGCCTTATTTTACAGGTGAGAAAGCTGACAGCTGGTACATTTAAGAGCTTATCAAAGGTTACATAGCTGTCGAAACACAAAGCCTGACTTGTCTCTAGACTGTTGGTCAAGTTGCTTTTCTCCATTCTCCACTGGATCATTGCCATTTGGCAAGCTACAGGAGGCAGCCGAGAGGAGCTATATGTGCAGTGCCGAGATACTGATCCTATGGATGCAGCAAAATAGTAAAGTGATTCTGATGTATTAGTCGAGCTGCTTCTACAACATGCATTTGTTTTAAGTGTGTTCCTCTATATGACCCATCCCCAAGTTTAGGCAGATAAGGCATCTATGCCACAGTTACAGGAACTAAGTTTTCTTGCCACATGGAGAGATACAGAGAGAAAGACCATTCAGAGACTGGAAGAAGACTAATGAAGAGCTGAAGCCACCTAGAAGAGGCCTCTGTGTAGCCCTCTGGCTCTCAAAGTGTGACCCTAGACAAAAGCAGTAAATCTTCTTTAGGAACTTGATAGAAAAGTGAGTTCTCGGGTCTCCACTCAGACCTGCTGAAGCAGAAGCTGTGGGACTGTGGTGATGATCTGTGATCGACAAGCTCTCTGGGAACTTCCGATCTTTGCTGAAGTTTGGGCAGAGCTCCCAGGTCTTCCATTCTGGTACAAAAACAGTAGGGAAATTTGGAGACTTTTTTTTTTTTTTGTTACTGGGGATTGAACTCATGACCTTGCTTGCCAGGAAATTGGGGGACTCTTTTTTTTCATTTTTTTTTTTTTCGAGCAGGATATATTTATTGAGAGAGAGAAAGCTTCTGTCTGAGAGAGAGACAGAAGGGGTCCCGAGTGGGTTGCCAAAGAGTGTGGCTTTTCTAGGGATTTTTATAGTGTGGGTCCAAGTTAGGGAAAACCTGGGAACTCGTAAGGCACACGGGCATGAGGTGGGACAGAACTATGGTCAACCAATAAGATGAATTGTTCAGGTAAAATTGACCAAATCAGGGACGAATAGGTAAGCGAGTCAGGCAGCAAGCGAGCATTCTTAAGGATCAGTGACTCTTCCTGTAGGGGATTGGGATGGTCAAGGTGATCCATACCTATTTAGAATATCAATCCCTGATGTTTCTACTTAGGGTGTGGTTGTATTTGTTTTGCCTTTTGTCTTGAGATCTGGCTTATAGCGG
>RJWT010000954.1:0-54547 GCA_004365215.1 Cuniculus paca
AACCAACAACTCCCAGGAGACCCAACACCATCACTCTTCCTCTCCAGTTCTCCTTTTTATCTTGGCAACAAACTTCAGGTGCACCATCCACACTTAACACCATGCTGATTCAGTTCAGCTGGTATTACAAGTTGACTACCAGTTATCGATCCACCACACCCTCTGTCTCTGCTTTTGTGCAATATGTTCTACAAATCTGCCAGGATTACTCATCTTTATGATTTTTATAAGTCTGAGAGAATTTAGCTAATTATGCAAAGTTTTGCATTATTGGTGTATATTGGAGATACATGATAGTTTCATTTGTTTTAGAGAATTGGTACCTTTACGTCATATTGATCATTTTTTGATTCTTTACTGCCGTTCCTTAATCCATCTCTTAACCCTGCTTTCCTTTCCCCATTGCCAGAAGTCTGCCTCCCTCTTCCCTACCATCTCTCCTTTAACTTATGCTTTACTTCATTTATATTTTGGGTCTTTCATGTAAAAGAAATCAGGAGATATTTAACTTTCTGTGTTTGACTTTTTTGATGAATGATTTTTCAAAGGCCATGATCAGGTTCTTCATCAGGTGCAGGGTCAGTTAGCATCGAAGTCCAATTTTTCAAATTGTGTATAATTATTGATGGAAGATTGATTTCAAGAACTTCACTTAAAAGCTAACAGCCTATATTCTGATTTTTTTGTTTTGCTATAAATTTCATATGACATATCAGTGTTTTTAAAAATATAGAATGTTTAAGATTTCAAGACACAAATGACAAAGACATGTATACCTTAGACTTAATCCCCTACAGAGCCCTTTCATGCCCTGTCTCTCACTCAAAACTAACAGTTTTTCACACTACCAGGTAAATTAGTTGGAGCAGTGTATCCCAAGTATATAATCTTCTTTGTCTGGAATTAAACAAGTTTCTCTTCTAGATGATGGAATGCACAAATATCCATAATTTATTTTTTTTACTTTGCAGATATTCTATTCAAATCTTCCAGATCACTAGATTCCCTAAAATTTAATTAAGTTGGCTCTAGATTTTTTTGAAATATTTTTTTCCTGTTCTTTGCAATTCATATATCTTAGTGAAACCAATTACATACTTACCATTTTTACTCGTCTCATGTAGTTAACAAAATATTAATATAGTAAATAAATTTAATCCACTATTTTCTTACCTTGCATTCAAAAATCTTTATATCACTAAATTACCCCTACCAGGCTCCAACTTGGGGGTCTTTGCCTCAGCTTCCCAGATAACTATGGTCACAGGTGTTAGGGGGTTTCTATCTAGACATCACTCCCCAAAGCCTTATGAGCTTATCAATTGGGGTTTGGGGAGGTGATTTGATTGTGGAGATGTGATACTCATTAGTGGATTAGTCCAGAAAGAATAACACAAGAAAAAAAAAAGAATAACATGAGAAAGAAATACTGTAAAATGGGCCTTTTTATGAAATCTAGCTTATATGCAGGAAATACATATGTCTATTAATGAATCACAGGACTCCAACTGGCAGTAAGAGGCAATAGGCCGGCAGCCATTTTGAAGACTTGGAGGACAGAATTCACTTGGACAGTCTGGCCCGATCCCCTCTACACTCCAGAGAGAATCATTGAGCCCACTGTGCCTCAGTTTCCTGTTGGGTCTGATCTTCCACTAATCAGGAGACAATCATGGCTCTCGAGAGTCGCCATTCTCACCTTTCCAGGATGAGGTTGACAACTCCTGTGCAAGTTGTCTCAGTAACTCACCATGAACATGAGAAGACAAGGTTTCCTTTTCATGATCTTCTTTCTGATATTTTCCTGTCACTTTGTAGTTTCCTTTTGTGCTAAAGATTAGAGACGAGGGAACCTCAAACTATATAAACATTTCCCTCCTCTCTAACAACTAAGAAATTTTAAGTGGAGCCCATAGAGAATGAGCATTAGCTAATGTCAATAGGGAAGTACCTTCACTAATGTATAATTTGTGTTTGCTGAATGATGGGTACAGGTTTTAAGCTGTGAGCTTCATAAGTGTGTTGCAAATATAGAAAGATAGAAACTTTAGAGTACATTTTGAATAAAATTTAGACTTGTTTTACTGCTAAGAAAGATCACTTCAGTGATTAGGTAGACAACACAAATGTTTTGTGGATTTCTTTAACATAGTTCCCAGGGAAAGATTTGTCTGAGCCATTACTTGTCTCTATCTCTAGACGGGGTTTCTTTTACAGGCAAGAAGTCCAACACCTCTTCCAATATACCCTTGGATTTTTTTTTAATCTCACTCTCTTTCAAAGAATTGGAAAGCAATTGTTCAGGTCTCTTGATGATTAGTTTAATTTTGCTAGCAATACTTACTTCTTTAAACATGATTGTTATAGCTTGAATCAGTTGTAACTTGTGATTTTGGAAACATGATGGAGTTAGGAATGTGAGTTTCTGGAGAAGGTAGGGACAAGTGTTGGTAAGGGTGGTTAGTCTGACCTAACCTATCTTCTGGTCACACTCCAGATAGCAGCCACCTGTTCTGGTGCAGGTCATTTTGGGGACCACTTTGAGAGGATATAGAAACCAAGTAGGTATTAAAAGTGATGCCTATTTTTCCCTTGCTGTTTTTGGGAAACTGAATGACAAATTCTCTTACTCCTTTGGAATGTATTCTTAAGTACAGAAAACTGTTTGATCCTCATGTATTTAGAAAGAGTTTAATATTTTTCTGTACCTATACATGGACTGCCTATCTCCTAGAGACAAAATGGAATACAGAGGGAAGTATTGATTATAATACTATCTCACAACTAGAATTGTATTGTATAAGAGAGAGAAATGGTCAGAATTACCTTATGTTCAGACTTTCTTTGCACTAAGAGATAATCCTTATGTTCAAAATGTAAATGCAAGGCACAGGAAAATCAGCCACCCCTGACCCATAAGGTACAATTGAATGCATTTACTGAGTTAAGTTTCACCTTACTGAGTCTAAGGTTCCCCTCCTTTGACCTGTGGAACCTAAAGGCAAGGTTTGTAAGGCAACCTGAATCAAAGCTTCATCTACTATTACTAAGTCTGAGATTTCCCTCACTTGCCCTCCAGACTCCTAGGGTGAGGCTTCTCAGCTGGCCATAATTGAAGTCTCTATTGAGCTATATTCATCTCTAGCTGATTTTGTTCAAGCCCCTCAAAGACAGTATCCCTTACAGGAGGTAAATGGAGAATTCAGCACTACTTGTGTCCATGTGTCCTTTTCTCTCAGTGACCTCAATCAGATCAAACAAGATCTGGGGAAGTTCTCTGATGACCCTGATAATTATATTGAGGTCTTTAGGGAACTTACTCAGACCTATGAACTAGATTAGGAAAATGTAGTGTTATTCTTAAACAGTGAATTCTCATGAGAGACAAGTAGCATTACAAGGTGCTATTACATCTGGATATGAGTATCATATTGTTACATTTAGAAGGCCAGAAGACAGGCATCCAGGAAAACAGCTCACTCCTACTGGAGCCCAAGCAATCCCTATACAAGATTCCTACTGGCCTACCAACCAGATAGGAGATTAGAATACGAAACATCTTCAGACAAGAACTAAGCCCTTCAGTTATTTTAAATTGTCAACTATTCATCCAGAAAAAGATGAAAAACTGTCTGTTTTCTTGGATCACTTACAAGAAACATTGATGAAACATACATCCCTGGCTTCTGGTTTGATAGAAGCACGGATTATTCTTAAAGATAAGTTTATTAACCAGTCATTCTCAGATAGTTGAAAAAGTTACAAAAGATGACTTTGCTCCAGATTGCTCACTCAATATTTTAGCAAGCATTGCCTCATCAGTATTTTATAATCAAGAACAGGAGGAGGCCAAGGAGAGAAAACAGAGACCAAATAAAAGTGGCTGTCTTGGATCTGGTCATAAAAGTAATAGACTCTGAGTCTGATTTTTGGGGCTCAAAGTAGAGTCCCACTACTAAGCTCACCTGCTATCACTGTGGATAGCCAGGCTACCTTAGGAAGGGCTATGATAAAAACCATCAGAACAAGAGGCCCCCTGAACTATGTCTTGATTGCAGAGGTGACCACTGGAAGTTGGAATGCCCACTGAGACAGAGGTCTCAGGGTTCAGCTCTATCTTATCAACTGTTCCAACAAGACTGAAGAACCCCAGGGAACTCTCTTTGGTCCATGCACACTTAATCATTTCTTTGACCTTGTCTCCTCCACACTTAAAGCTATATGCCTTCCCAAGATGAGAACACTAGGCATCTATTGAGGGCCTTTAGATAGACACTCTGTAGAGTACCTCTGGCTGAGGATTACAACTATGATCTTCAGCCAGAAGCAGCCAAAATGGTCTCTGTTAGAAGTTCGTGTATTATTAAAAAATCATAACATCTTAAACACAAAGGGTAATTTTGACAATAATTTAAATCATTCATAATAATTAAATTTCCTTGCCAATAATTAGTTTATTTATTTTTTCCAAATCCATTTTATTTCAAGGAGAAAAAGAAAAGAAAAAAAAAGAGTGAAAAAAAAACTAAACAAAATTTCAAAACACATCGAGCAGAAGGCTAATAATTAGTTTGAAATAACATGTAACTGGCATTGTTCAAAAATATAGAAGCTGAAATCTCTGAAGGCTAGAGATTTTTCACTAGTATAAAAGTGGTCAAGAAGTATCTCCTCTTCATTCACTGAATGTTGTTGTTGATATGTGTAATTGTAGGAGGCACTGGATAATCATGATCAGCAGGTCTACAGACTAAGGCTGTCAAAACAAAAAGATTAAAAAATTTGGGAATTTGATCCTGAAATGAGCAAGAAGTAGCCAACATTATAATCTACTTGACATCTGAGCTTCTTGTTTCCTGAGATAATGTATGCCATTTGAATTAAAATTTCTCTACTTTGCAGATGAGATTATTCTAATTAGCATAGCAAATGTCAAATAATTGTTTCAGAGTTTTGTTTATCTTCTGTGTCTAGCCTACAATCTCACATCAAACAGAAATGTATTAAAAGTAAACCACAAATGAAATGCTTTCATCAACGATCCTAAACAGCCACCTTATTTTATTCAGAGGTATAACATATGGAAGAGGCGTTTTTATTTATTTTATACTGAAAATTGCTCAATCGAAGGGGAAATATGACTATAGCCTATTTTGTTTAATGTTGTTAAGATTAAATACTTATCAAGCACATAGATAATATCTGCCTTATTCACAATTAATATATAGTGCTACTTTTAGAGCAATATTAAAGAATATATCATATTAGGATTTTATCAAAGGGTTTACATAATGGTTTTTCAGCTTTTTAGGAGGGTCTCTAAAAAATAAAAGACAACAATAACTCATGTTTCTAAGTGTGTTTTATTTTGTAGTGAAAAATAAAACTTACATACTTCTTAAATTTTTTTACATAATTGCCTAGTAAGTTACCAGTCTAAAAGATCATGGAGAAAATGAGAACATAAATAATAAAGAGTAACAGCTTTTACATATTATACATTAAACTAGCTTTGTTCTTGCCTACTGTAAGACCATCAGTGAATATTTTTCATCAGAGTAATTAGACTAATATTCTAAATACAAAACTATCACTGATTCTTTTGTTTATGTGAATGTTGAGGAAAACAGAAAAAAAATCAAGAACTCAAAATATGCCCCAATCCAAATGTGTTTTCTCACAAAACACTTAGAAAAATGAGCCTACCCTGCATTTAATAAGAGGATGCCCAAGGTACAAGAATATGTTTTTCTGCATTGTAAAATTCAATTCTAGATTTATTTAGAAATGTTAAAGCACTGGAAGAAAAATTCACGCTCAGAACGTAATGACTAATAACATATTTTAGGTGCTAATCCTCTGTCAGATTTGGCATTGCCCTTTATGTTGGATGGACATTGCTTGCTCTTTGGATACATTTTATGTACTTTGCATTGAATTGCATATTAATCATGCTAGAAGTGGTTGGAAAGAAGTAATTTATGATATGACTAACAGATAACATAAGCACCAGGAGACTTACTTCCAAAAGACTTGTTTTTGTTGTGTGAATTAGTCATTAATTTAAATGTATGCTTCTTCAAAGTTTGGAAATCATCTATGAGAGAAACAATAACTAACCTACTTATTTTGTCCAGAAATGGACCAGTTTATAAACTTGAATATTACAAGATATTAACAGGCTTTTTAAAAATTACTATTAAAGCTAAGTGGGTCATCTTGTATTAGAAGTGAGGGAAACAAATATTGTATTCATTTTTAAATATTTCTTGTTTAAAATGATTTAATAATATTTTGCTATACAATGTTAAATGCCTTCTCTTTCTTATATAAAGTAGTTAGTAATAAGGAAGATACTGGCCAAATTTTCAAAAAGTGCATAAAATACATTACTGGAGGTGCTCACACGTCTGCTTTATTCTGTTAAAATAAGGATTTTAAATTTTGTAGGACAGTGTAATATTTGATTGCTAAATTAATACAAAATAAGTAGAAATTGACTTATCACATTAATATTACCAGTGTACCTATGTATTTTCATTGCCAGTTTCTAGTTCCAGAGGGGGAAAAAAAAACAATAGAAACAATGATACAGAATTTCAAAACAGGATAATAGAAAATTAACAATGATTAATATATTGTGTATTGTTAACCTCAGAGTAGTTGCTCAGATTACAAGACATAGGCAGCAAAGGAATTAAAATGCTTAGAAACTGTTAGAATGGAATTAAATTCTTTCCCATTTGAGCCTGTGTAATGAATTGAAACTCAATTTTATAATTGAAAAGCTAAATTATTACATATCTTATAGGTATTCAACAGTAATAAGAAAAATCTTAATCACAGTAAATTTGAAAATTACTTAGAATGTATGTGTTACTTAAAAGTAAGGGTTGAAAACTGACACTAGATGAAATAGAAAATCAGAACAGTTCCATACTATAAAATAACTGAAGTAATTATCAAGAAGCTTTCAAATCAACAACAACAAAAACTACAGAGTATATATTGTCACTGTTTTACACTGATAAATATTTAAAGAAGAAGTAATACCAATTTTCCACAAGCTATTGTTCAGAAAATAGAGCAACAGAGCTCAAAATTAAAACTTGAAGGTATTGCAAATTTAGAATTGTACAAAGATAGAGACAGCAATTAAAGACACTTTCTTATTGCACTGCTAACAAAAATAAAATTTAACCAAAATATAGTTCTACATTTGTGGTACATATTAAAATATTTTATAATCTTCTGACATTTTATTGTTCAATGCATGCAAAACTGGTAAAAAAGAAATTAGAAAATTCTGATGGCCCCAGATAAAAATTCAAATTCTCTGTGTATTTAGTTCTTTAAAAGTTTTTAATGAGTGACAAACATTTGAAACTCTAACCACAACAAAAGCATAAGAAATCCATAAGCCAATTATGATAAAATGACTTTTGTATTTAACTTTATCAGTGCATGTATGTAGTACATAATGTTTATGCTCCTTGTGGAAAGTTGGTACCTGTAATAGCACATTTTAATTATTTAATCTCCTTTTCTCCCCTGCCTCTTACTTCCCTATATCTCTTCATCTCCTTCCCCTTTGAGAACAATCTATCTCCTTTCTTCCTATTATCGATCTTCTATTTTGTTCTTTATTCACAATTCAGATTTTTCATATAAGAGGAAATGTGATATTTAAGCTTACATGTCTGATTTCTTTCACTTAACATTATGGTCTCAAGGTACACTCATTTTCCTTCAAAGACTCAATATTATCTTTCTTTATGGTAAAGTAGTCTGTTGTTTGTAAATACTTCATTTTCTTTATCCATCCGTTGATGGATACATAGGCCACTTCCAATATTTAGCTATGTTACATTGTGCTGCTATAAACATGGTTACACATGTATGTATCATTTTAATATGACATCTTTATCTCTTTCAGGAAGATACCTAGAATGGGAATGACTGATTCTAATGAAATTTCCATTTTTAGTTTTTTGAGGAACGTCCATTGTGATTCCATAGTGGTTTTACTAGTTTACATTTCCACCAACAATATAGATGGGCTTTTTTCTTTCCACAGTCTCATTGGAATTTGTTATTATTTGATTTCTTGATGATAGCCATACATCCTCAGGTAAAATGGATTCTGAATGATGTTTTAATTTGTATTTTTCTAATGATCAGTGATTTGAACCTTTCTTCAGTATTTAATAACCATTTGTACTGCTTTTGAGAAGTACCTATTCATTTCAGCTGTTCAATTTTAGACTGCATCTTTTATCTTGGGAAAGTCTAATTTGTTGTATTCTTTTTATATTCTAGATACTAGTCTTCTGTCTGAGGAGCAGCTCACAAAATACATTCCCAGTTTGTAGGTTTCTTTTCTCTCTGTTGGCTGTTTCTTTTGCTATGCTAATGCTTTTTAATTTGATATGATCCCATTTGTTGATTTTCAGTATTATTTCCTGCACAATTCTGTTCTGTTCAGAAAGTCTTTGCCTATGCCAGTGATTTCAACAGTTTTACCAACTTTATCTTCCAGGAGGTTAAGTGTTTGGTTTAACACTTACTTTTTTCATCTATTTTTATTTTAATTTAGTACATAGTGAAAGATATGGATCTAAATTCAATCTTTTCCACTTGGATAGCCAGTTTCTTACTACCATTTATTGAAGAGGATATCTTTCTTCCAGGGTATGTTTTTGACCTTTTGTCAAATATTGAATAGTCAAATATGCTTGGGGTAGTATTCAGTTCCATTAATTTTCATATCTGTTTTTGTGCCAATACCAAGCTGTTTGTGTCACAGGAGTTTTGTAATACTAATTCATGTCCAGGATAGTGATGCTTTCTGCTTTGTTCCTGTTAACCAGGATTGGTTTTAATGTGTGCGTGTGTGTGTGTTTGTGTTTGAGTGTATGTCTATGTTAAGAATACACATGTCTGTGTAGATTTATTTGTTTTAGCAATGCTATTTGGAAAATATTTGAGATGGTAATTTATTAAAATCAGTTCATATGCCCTTTGTATTACACTCCAGTTTGGAAAATCATTGAGCAACCATAGTACTGTAGTACCATACTGCATTTTTATTGATTTAATGAGTGTTAATTTTAAAATAATGAGTGATAACATAATGAGTGCTAATTTTAACTTCAAAAAGGAAATTTCATGATAATTTTATATTCTGACACGCAATAGCCGAGAGAATAGTTTAGAATTATTTCCATTGCATTCACTTATTCAAAATTCTTCTGTGCTTAAAAAGAAAATTTTAAAGTTTTTGCAATAATTTTAAGCCTTTCCACCATACTTAGTGCTAGAATTCCCATTTCTACTCTTAATTTTCTGTCTTCAACACTTAAAAAGAGTGTACATATGCATGCATGCATGTGTGTATGTGTAGTCGTATACATAAGACTAGCTGGTGTTATTGTTATTGTCTGAGTTATCATCCAATGTATGTTTGCCTTTCAAATACCTATTTAGAACGTCACGAAAGCTTCCATGACTATTATAGCTCAGTGATCTCCTATTACACAAAATTTATGATTATTGCTTTTTGTTAACAAAATACTTTTTCGTGTTAAGATAAATATTTACTCTATTAAATATTGCTTTATTAAACTACCATTTAATTAAGCTACTTTATTATAATACAGGATACACAAAAGAATACTCAAGCCATGTGTAGTGGTGCATGCATATATTCCCAGCACTTGGGAGACTGAAGTAGGAGAATAAGGAATAGGAGGCCAGTATGAATTATATAGTGACACTCTGTTAAAAAAAATTAATAAATAAACTGAGTAACAACCATATAATGAAAAATGCTTCAAGTCACACTTATGGAAAGGGGCATTTTTTTTTAAAGGATGACAAAATTATGTTCGTCTTTGGAATTTACAAGATAGATTTACTTAAATGAACTGAGAAGTAATTATGCTCACACATTTTTTACTTTACATGTATTTTGTGCACTCGCTTTATAAGATTCACCCAAGCTATACTGTTCCCAATCTTAGAGAAAAACTATTTGGTGTTTCATGTTTAAGTATGATTTTAGCATCACATTTTTTTTTTGCAAATTTCTCATCAGTTTGAGAATTTTTATTCTTAATTTGTTGAAAGATTTATATTTTTAAAATTTTATTTTAAAGATAATAAAACCCAATGAAACAAAGCAAAATAAATCCAACCCAACAAAACAGTGAAATTGGTACAGAATTTCGAAGCAGAATAAAAGGAAAACAATGACCACCATAGTATATCTTGTTATCTTCACAATAGTTGTTAATTTCATCGAATACAGCAGAATCAAACCAAAACAAAACAGAATAAAACCAATCAAAATAGAGTGCTAAATAAAGCAAAACAATTAGCACAAAACAAAGCAGTGAGAACAATATTGGATTTCAACAGCAAGATAAAAGGAAATCCCCCATATTTGCTATATTGCATAGTTATCCTCTCTACAGATGCTCAGGCTGCTGGCCCCAGGCCTACAAAGCCAACCAAACAATACTAGCATTCAGTTGCTTTTTGTACCTCGGTTAGTAGCACTGTGTCCTCCAAACCAGCTGGTTGCTTAGGAGGAGGGGGGGGGCTTAGTGATTCTCTGCTCACATCTGGTAGGCTGACAGGAGGTGCTAGCTCATGTTTCTCTTCTTGGGTCTCACCTGGCTTGGGCAACTTACCAGAAAGGCTAGCTAGTTGACTTGTTGGTTGGCCCCTCCCAGTCCCAGCATGACCAATTCTTGAGAGGTGCTATCTGACTTTTCTATTCCTAGGCCCACAAGGCTTGCCTATTGAAAGCTTCTGTAAGGAAAGATGCATTAGATAAGGACAAACTGGTTTTTCAGCACTTATTTTTATTTTTTGATTTCTATTATCCTAGATTATTATTATTTTGTGTTCTAGAAACTGATGTTGATGACATCATACAACCGGACTTTTTTACGTCGTAAAAACCGACGTAAAAAAAAAAGTATTGCTTCTCATACTTGCTTTTTTAAAAAATTGTTTCTCTTTATTATATGCACCTCAATTATTTCATTGCTAAATATCAATTTTTGTATGGATTTGCCACAACATTTTATTTTACCTTCTGATGGACATTTATGTTTTTTCTTTTTGGGGACAGTAGTAATTAAAATTGTTATACGTATTAATATACAAGTATTTGTACAATTATATTTTCATTTTATATGCATGGATACCTAGGAGTAAAATTTATGGATTCTGTGTAAATTATTTTATATCTGTTTTAGATGCTGTCACTCTTTAATTCTAGGCATTTCTGTGAGTAGGAGCATTTTATCATTGTAGCTTTGACTTCTCTGATGTCAATTCTGAGCAGGTCGCATACTTATTTGCATTTTGTGTTATCTATTTAAATATTTTGGCCCTTTTCTCATTATGCTATTATTATAACTACTATTACTTTGTGATGCTCATACCTAACCCGGCACGTGCTAGGTAAGTGTTGTACCACTGAGCTATATGACAGTCTTTGTCTCTTCATTATTTATTTAAAAGTATTCTTTTTATTGTCTAGAAATATGCTGTTTATCCAACATTTTGTTTTGCAAGTGTTTTCTCCAAGTGTGTGGCTCTCCTTTTCATTGTTTTCATAGTGTTTTTTTGAAGCACATTTTTATCAATTTAAATTTATTTTTTCTGTGGCTTCTACTACTTTGTGAATTGCCCTAAAAATACTGTTCTACCAAAAAACAGTACCAGAAAACAGAAATACTGTTTTATTTCATATGTTTATATTAAATGCCATTTCTAGAATTTTCATTTGGTTCTTACTATTTCTATTTGCCTGCTGAAAATTTCCATTTCTTATCAGAAATGTTTATTCTCTGAATGAATATGGCATCCACTTTATTATTGAGAAAGTAGATACTTTTAAATTACGCACTGTTGCTTTCATCATGCTGGTTTATCTCTGGGAATCAATTGATTTTCTCTGATAGTGTGCTATATTTCCTTGATTATTCATTTTTTATGACTTTGTGGATTATACCTTGACTATTATGAATATTATATTTCTCCAGTGATTATATTGTCCTTTAAAATGGTTTATTTTCTACCCTTGATCTTTAAATTTTCTTTATTGAAAAGCAAATCTGGTATCACCAGTTCAAATCTTTTTTCTGTAGTTGAGCATCCTTCAGCCTTTTTCACATAGGATGTTTTAGGAATCTATCACAATGAGTAGGATTTGTAAACGCCCTTTCTGGCTCTTTCTCATTTATGATTCTCTTAGTACCTTTATAGTACCTAGATTGAATTTCAATTCCTCTAAGTCAGAAAAACTATGATTCTTTTCCAAATGAGCATTCTTGCTACTGGTGGATACATCTTGCACTGGAGTACTCCAATCTAGGCTACAATTTGTGGAAACTGTAAATTGCTGTACTTATGTTTCATCCTCCAATAATGTGTGCAGTTTTCTACTTTTGTTCACACTGAAGAATCTTCAAATGGTTCTTTTTTCTTTTACTACTAGATTTTGTATTTTCTTTCTATGAATATTATCTGAGAGAATTTTTGGAGTATCATATCTAGAATTGGTAATTCAATTTATTTTAGAATATTTATTCATTAAGATTAGCAGTCATTGTAAACCCTGTTATTAACTCTAATAAACTGTCTGTGAATGGTGAGAATTTTGCTGGAAAATTATCTGACCTGGAGTAAAGCAAGTTATATTTGTTTTCATTTATGAGTAGACTATTAATCAAAAATGTTTTAAGAACAAATACTCAAAAGCATTTTTGAAATGAAGTAGCAGCAATAAACATTCTTGTATTGTTCATGAAAAGGTTTTTGATATTCTACCATAAAATATAATTCTTCATATAGCTAATGCTATATATGTATATATACATATTGATTTCTTTTTCCCCTAAGGCTGGTCTCAAACTCTTGGGTTCAAGTGATCTTCCTCCCCCTACCTTTCAAGTAGCTGACTCTACAGACTTGTACCATTTTTTGTGTTCATCAATAATTTTTAGGTTTATCTGTTAAGATAAATGAGAATTCCGTAAGTCTTAGAATTTTGTATATTCTTATAATTTTGAATGTACATATGTTGAATGTGTCCAATATTTTAAAGAATAATTATGTGGTTTTTTAAACTATTTATATTTAAAGTATACTAATTGAATATCAGATTATATTTTGTGTTCATCATGCAAAGTCAATACTCATTTAGAAATGTAACTAACTTTATGATTGAGTTCTATGTGATTTTCGCATGTAAGTGTATACTGGAAATTTTATTTTTGCTCCTTTGGTAGGTTTTGGTATTAAGGTTATAAGAAAGACTCTGACAAAATTAATTGAGTTTCTCTTTTATATCTCTTGTGTGTAACTGTTTTACAATTAAAATCATTTATTCTTTGACTCTTTTGCCATTTCAATTTAGTTTTTTATGTTCAGAAGTTTTTCCAATTATTTGTTTAACAATTGTCCATTATTGCTCACTTTTTGCCACACTTATGCTATGTAAAATTGTAAACAAAAGCAGACATCATTTCTGCCATTACAGAGTTACAATATATACTGCTGTTTCTCTAAAGTAAAATTTAAGATAATTCTAAGATAGAATATAGCAAATTATTTATAGATAATTTGAATTAAAGGATAAGTTTTAAAAAAGTTTAAGAGTAAATTTTGCCAACAGGAGTTATGCTTTCTTTTTCTTTCTTCTTTTGCTGAATCAAATATAGATTCAGCCAACTTCTGCAGTGTTGAACAGTCTAATGGATATAGAACCAATCAAGACTGCATTTTTTTCACTCATCACACAAGAAGCACAATCATTTTCTTTCTCATTGAAGTACAATAGATAACAGTAGATCCAAGTGAATAGAAATGGGAAATATTACTTCTATAAAAGAAGAAAAGAATTGCAGATTATTTCACTTTCTATGGCTTTATCAAACTTGTGATTATATATCAATTATCTTGTCCTTACTGGTAACAGTTTCTTTTGTGGATGTGTATTTTTATCATTTCATTTAAAACATGAAAGACAATTTTTTTATTTTACTTGAGCTCATCTTGAATTCTGAACATGTTTGTAATCACAAAAATCTTCTAGCTTGTTATTTATTTTTATGTCAATTTTCAACTTTAGTGGTGGTTGCAATTCAACCTGTTACTGATTCTTTTGAATTGGTCTTGATGCTTAGAGGTAAGAACATTCATATATACAGTAACAATTTTCATTCTTCTCTTAGTTTTCACAGAACATTATGCATGCAAATCATTTGGGGAACTTGTATAAAGGCCTTGAGATAGTTCTGGAATGAAGGAATAGAGGCTACAGTTTAATAAGAAACACAAGTCCACTTAGCTTCATGTTCTTTTTGTTTTTGTTACATTTTCAACATAGCTTCTTTTAATTTTTCAGGTCTACTTAAATAGTTAAAGTTGGATTTAAAATTATTTTTGTGTGTGTGTATGATTCCATTCTTGTATTTTCATCAAAACTGATGTACGTACTATGGGAAGAACATTCCCAGAGTCTAAAAGTTAAATTGTGACAAAACCTACCCATCTTCAGCTGTAATCCATTACTGAACAGTGTTAATTTGTTACTCCCTAGTGGCAGCCTACTGTCTATTAGGTGTGTTATAAACTTGCTCTTCTCTCTTTCAAACTTTGGTGATTCTGTATTTTGAGATATGACCAAACTCTGCATTTATAAGTTTGGCAACTCATGCACTGTTCATGAGAGACACTCTGAAGTTGGCAGTGTTGGATCATATGATGATATTTTCTACTAAATATGAACACAATCCAACCATTTGAGTCTATGCAACCCAGTACAAAATGCTGCTAAATATACCGACTATAATCTTAATCTACTTTGATCTCACCAAAAACCTATAACAGTTACAGGTTGAATACTAAAATGTATAACTCTATATTTACTATTAGATTTACATAGTTGAAATCAACTTAAGATACTAATTAAAAGTCATACATTATTAGTTGTCCTATGTAGCCTAGGCTGGCCTCAAACTCAAGGTGATTCTCCTGCCTCAGGCTTCTGGTAGATTACAAGCCTGTGCCATCATGCCCAGGAGATTTACGGTTTAATGACCTTCTCTTGTCAAAGTTCACATATCATCCTGTGTTCTACTTTTTATCCATCCTGTCTTCATTGACCATCATGTATTATTACTTCATTTCCTTGATGTCAATCTTGTCCATTTATCTATAAGGGAGATGAGCATGTTCATGTCACTTGTCAACATTCTCGGAGTATTTAGTAAGGCACGGAAGTATCTCTGGGCTAACAACTATTGAATTAACTATGATAGAGAAGAGTATTTGCAATCGGGTTGTTTGCAGTTGGGTGTAATCAGTCAAATGAGTATTGCAATCAGCAACTCCAAGAGATCATGGAACAAGTGAAAGAAGCTAAGGAAGAGAGAAATACATAGAAAGTAATTGCAAAGACAGAGCACTTGTTCCAAAAGAAACAAAAGTACACTCATTTGTTGCAACCATTAAAGGAGGGAGTGCTCCAAAACACAAACCTGAAAGCACCTCCAAATCCTTGTCTTATTAACGAGAAAGGGCAAAATAATGCTTTTAGTGATCGTTTTAATGGAGAATAATATAGAGCTTTCTAATTAAATCTTATGACACAGAAATTCATTCTCTAAGTAGATTATAGGCATTATTTTATTTTGAACAATAAAATGAGAAGAGATGAGCACCCAGTCTATCTGAACTACATCTCTAGTAAGCAGATTACCTTATGAAACCTCTTAAATTTTGCTCTGGTACTTACTAACTATGTGATTTATGACCATTATTAAACTCAAAACAATTTCAGTTTAAATATTTGTGCAAAATGTTATCTATTTGATAACATTGTTTATAAGGATCATATAAAGTAATATACTCTTGTTAAGACCTCAGTGTATAGAGTTTCACACACAAACTTAGCAACACAGGACTATTGTTGCTAGGGTCATACCTGGTATTATGAATACTTTGTTGCCACCATCATGACTAGAGGAAGAACATTTAGCTAAGAGTTAAATTATCCTTCCTTAAAAATGAAAAATTAAAATGAATCATTGGATAAATGCATAGATCACAAATTCAACATTAGATTCACCAAAAATAAAAAGAAGCAGTGATATTTGCCTTGTCAACATAAAATAATTCTTGTGAAAACCCCATTAGTAAATTAATACAAATGTATTTTGAACATTGTACGTTGTCATTATTAGGATCAACCTACAACTTGGAACACTAATAAAAAGCAAAGTTCAATTAAGTACATGTTTATACATTTATTTCATTTCCTTGGTCTGAAAGGCCAGTGTTCTTGATAGGTAAGTAGCCAATGTGCATGATTCTCTGATTCTCTAGACTACATAGTAAAGGTAGTTTTCAAATGTATTTCTTGATTAGCCTAATCTACAACTGTTTTGAGCAGTAAAAAGATATTCTAATGGAGCATCTTTATTTTCCTTGACTTTAGTATGCTACAGATTACATATACTATTTTACATGATGCTTTTTATATTTGTTATACAAGGGGCATCCTCAAGGATTTTCACATTGACCTCAGTCTGTGTCTATTGCCAGGTCACCTTCCTGGCTGATAGCTTTGAAAATTTGTCAACAACTTTTGTGTTTTACATTTTAACACAGTGCCCTGGATAGTACAACATATATACAGCCTCTACATGGAGATTTTTGTGGAAAAGAAAAATAATAATCTACTGTAGTTCAGGCTATTACAGAATTTAATCAGCCACACACCATCTCTTTATTTATTCATGAGAGACAATGTAATATAGTAGAAAAATATAGACTTGAAATCCATGGAACCTGGGTATGAGTACTAACTTTGCCACTTAATGGTTTTGTGACCTTGGGGAAATTACTAATGCTTTAAGAACTCCCTTCCTTTCTTTGGTACATAATAATAACCACATTACACTTAGATGCAGTATTACAGAAATAAATGAGATACTGTGACACATTGAAACATAGATGGTCACAGCAATGAGGCCACAAATGAAAGAGATTTAGATTTCATTTTACACTTGCTTTACAGTATAAATCCAGAGAAATAAATGATGGACACAATCATTTTAACTCCATTTACTTGTAGCATAATTATGTGCAAGCACAGTGAGTGCTGAGTGTTTTGTTCTGAAGATGAAGAAGTGAAACATCACTTTATCCAGCATAGCTGAGTCCATGGAGGGGCAGAGAAAATGGTGTTCACAGCCATGCAAGTTATCTGAATGCAAGCTAGAGAGTAGGGTTGCCTGATCTAGGTAGATCAATATATGTGTAAAGATCACTAGCAGATATATCAGGCATTATAGTTCTGGGCTATGGTTTAAAATATATTGTCAACTTGACACTAGCTGCTGTCTGGGACACTTGCTAAAAGTAACCAGTTCAGGTCCAGAAGGTGGTGACCAGCCCTGCCCCCGTGCACACACCAGCCATCATTGAGGATGCTTCCTGTTGCCAGAAGCCAGTGCAGAGTGGGAAAAGCAGCAACTAGCCCCGCACCAGTGTACCCAGTGACCACAATTGGATACCCATCACCAGCAACGCTCAGGAGAACCAAACAGTCATGCTTCAGAGAAATTGTAGCCAATACGGGAAGTGCCTGGGACCCTAATACCAGCTTGTCCAGAAGAATCCAGGAAAATGTTAAGACTAAGAAGCAAAAGGCAGTCTTTGGCCTCCAACCCATGCAAGGGAAGTCCAAGAGAAGAGATCTGGAATTGCACACCTGAAGTTTCTAAAGTGATGGCAACTGAAGTAGAGAAACAACTTCATGATACTATAAAAAGAAATTAGAAGAGAAATACTATCTCAGGTAAAAAAAATGAAAAACATAAAAGAAATTACTAAGCATCTCTAAAGAAGACATAGATAAAGAAATAGAGGAGCATAAAAAAATTAGGGAAATCCTTAATGAACAATATAAGACAGCTTTAGAATGCATGAAACAGATTTAAAGAGATATCCAGGAAATTAAAAACTATTGAAGCTGTTAAAACTGCTTGGAAGAAACTGAAGATAGACTTTCAGACCTTGAAAACAAGTTTGCAGCTAGCAATCATGAAAGGAAAGATCTCTTAAAAATAACAAGGAATCAGGAAATAACAATTCAATGGTTGCAGGATGACACAAAGAAAAATAATTTAAGAATAATAGATGTCAGTGAAAAAACAGGGGTCAACACAAATGACATAAAAGTCTATTTACAGAAGTAATAGCAGAAAGCTTCCCAAACATGGGAAAAGGATGTGACATTCAGATAAGTGAGGCATATAGAAATCCAGGTAGCCGCAACCAAAATAAATCTACACCCAGATATATAATAAGCAAGATTCCAGAAATTCAGCACAAGAAAAAAATATTAAAAGCTGTTAGAGAAAAGAAACAGATCACCTATAAAAGAAAAACCCATCACAATCATGACAGATTTCTCAACACAAACCATCAAGTCAAGAAGTGCTTGGAGTGAAGTATTACAAGTCCTGAAAGAAAACAACTTCCAACCCAGATTGATGTACCCTGCAAAACTCTCTTTCAAAATTAATGGAAAAACAAGACACTTCCATGACAAAGAACAACTGAAGGAATTCATGACCACCAAACCAACTCTACAAAGAATATGGAAGGACATTCTAGAGAGAGATAAAAATGACAGTAAGAAGTATTTAGGACAACACCCACATGTTCTTCATAATATGCAGGTTTTAGGAAAGTACCTGTCTATTTTAAATGGGCAATGTAAAGAAACCCATTTTATACATAGGCTTTGGTTAGTTTAGGGTAGTGGATATTCCTGGAGGTTAGATTTAAACCTTCACATATAATGATGATTTTACTTTGTACCCCAGAAGGCATCTCAAAGTAAAAATTCATTGATGTCCATACTATTTTATTAATAGAGCACTAACAGTATGTCAGGAGCAAAGCTCATGTTACTGAATTTTACAATTCATGAACCTTAAGATTATTGCATATTTTTATAGAAATATAAACAGAGTATTATATGAAAGCAACAGGTCACCCAAAATTCACATGGTAAAAACTAGGAGAGTGGAAATTTGAATTTCAACAACCTTTCATGAAATTCGGTGGGGAAGGTCTCACATGGCCCTGAGAAATTCAGAATAAGGAAGAAAAGAGCTAGACTGGGATCAACAGCAGGAGTTTGTTGTCTCTGAACATATTAAGTGACAATTTAAATAATTTATAGAATATTTACACAATAGCATGACATATCACCTGTATATGTATTGATTTGGGCTCATATATAAAGTATTTTTAAGAAAAAATGCAAGATATAATTTCTTGCTAAAATTTATGATACAATATTTATATGTACCCATGCTATTTATGGAAGTTTATGAAACTTCTACTGTGATTACTCACCGGACTTAACTGTATGTAGAGTAGAGGGCCAGGGAGAGAGTGCCGATATTTTAATCTCAGTTAATTTTTTATGTATAAAATAGTTTAACCTAAAAGAGTTTTAGTAAAGAAAACTGTATCTTAAGATTGAGAGAGCACTTTAAACCTTATCTCAAAGTGGTCTTCTTTTTCAAAAACCTTTGTGTTATTTTGCCTGAAAGAAGATTAGTAATATGTGTAGAGACAGTATTGATTTATGCATACTGTTATCCCTTAGTATTCTAGGTAATCTCTTGGTTTATTCTATCTCTGTCAGCAGAAAGTATGATTAGCATTTAGTCAAGGTATTATTTTTCATCTAGAAATTGAAAATGTGAGTTCTTTTCAAAAAAGAAAGGAGAAAGCATGTACCTATTTTACCCAAGAAATTTATACTTTCAAAGTGCTAAAGAGGCCAGATTGATAGCACTGAACTTGTACATCAAAATAATTAAACTTTAATCTCTTATTCAAAGACTGCAGCTTAAGGGTCACAAGGAATCAAGAAAACTTTTTCTTTTTAATCAATCTTGGATGATTAGCAACTTTGTGGAGTGATCATTTTCCAAGTAGAGCAGTGTTAAAGTAAAATCAGGGGAAAAGATAAAGCAGTTTAATTTACTTGGCATGCTATCACTATGTTTACTAAAATACTAAGAATTACAGCAAAGCTTTACTATTTGTTAATATTACTTTTGCCTCATATGGGGTTATGTTGAGGTTTTCATAATCTAGGCATAAAGGTCAATGCCAAGCAATATTTTTTAAATGTATTTTTATTCTTTTTTAAAAATAACCTTCTGGGAACTTAAAAAAAATCTATTTCTTTGTGTAAATGTTTTTTTTTCTCTCAACTTCAGTAAGTTTTCCATTTCTGTATATTATTACAGTGTTATTTGTAACAAAAAGACATGGTTAGAATACTAATATACTAAGCATATTTCATAATATAATAAATGAGATAAAGAGAACTGTGTGTTTTGTATCAAAAAGTATTATATTTGTAAAATTCCACAGCATGGTTCCTCCTTCTGGATTTATCATGAAATCAATTGAATTTAAGGAATATATATATACAAAAACTCTTTACTTAACATAGAGCATAAATGTTAAGAAAAAGAAAAATAACTCTTCTCTCAAAATAAAATTGGAAGCCGGGCATGGTGGCACATGCCTGTAATCCCAGCACTTGCAAGGCTGAGGCAGGAGAATCATTGCAAATCAGAGACCAGCCTGGGCTAAAAAGCGAGCTCAAGGCCAACCTGAACTGTATAGTGAGACTCTGTCTCAAAAAGACAGGAAAAAAAAAAAAAGAATTAGAGCTTCGATGAAGAGATTGATGATTTTTAGCTTGCCAAGGCTTTTATATTGTTTGTCTTTTTAATACACATGGCTGTCTTTTTCATAATCAATAATTAATCTTAGGTTTTGAGGTATCAAACTTGGAAGAAAGTTGATTTTCACAAGGTTGATTCTCATGTAAATTCAAGAAAAATACTGACAGTTTTCTAAGTCTTTGTTAGATGTAGGTGTATTATTTATCAAAACCTTATGATGGAAACTATCTTTGTTATGAAAAACATTGTAATATAATTAGAAAGAACAAGAACATATTTATCCGAGTCAGAATAAAGCTTTGTAGGCCTTCTTGCAAGTTGAAACAATACTACTAAACAGTGTAGAGGAAGATATACTCTGTGCTTCCAAGCAGCAGCTTGTGTTATCAGTCTCCTGAGATCTACGGCCCTGTGTACTAAGATCCATAACTTTTGAGAATTTCATGTTATGTTCTAAAACTATGAGACATGTATCTTTCAGCAAATTAATTACTCTTAGAATTCTTACAGTCTCCCAAAGTACACACAAAGACTACTAGCACACTGCAAAAAACCATAGTGCACAAACTGACAAACTAACACTAAAATATAAGACCATGGGGAATGTTGCTTAAATTGTCTCTTGCTTTATTCACAATACTCATAAAATAATTATGATATGGACTATACAGAATCCAGAAATCAATTTTAAACAAACCTAAGATGACTTCATCTTCACACATTATGAAGACACAGAAAGATCACATAAAAATTACTGAGCTCACATCATTAAATAAGATAAATATACTATGCATTATCTACCTTCATGTTAACTCAATATAATTCTTACAAACATACATATACAACATAAACAAGACAGTTCATTTTTACCAAGACATTCATTCAATCACAATCAAGGAGTAAGTACACATTCTCTGTAAACTCTGTAGAGAAAACCAATTTTCCCTTTTAATCCTCTTAATCACTTCAACTTCTCTAAATTACATAGGTGTATTATTGTTTCTTTGTTATGTATGAACAACATTTATTGACATTATTATTCTATTTCTCCACATATTTTCTTGCTATCTAATTTTATCATCAAACATGTTTAATAATTTAAGTATTGCATATTTAAATTCTGTCCTGAATATTATTACTGTATAATTAAAGTCTTCCATATAGTAAAATTCACTCTTTTTGATAGATTGAGTTCTAACAAATCTAGAGAGCCTGCCATATTCAGGGATGTATGGGGCAGCATCAAGCAGAAAATTCTTTCTTTCTTTCTTTCTTTCTTTCTTTCTTTCTTTCTTTCTTTCTTTCTTTCTTTCTTCTTTTCCCCTTTGAGTTCATATTTATTCTCATTGAAAGACCTTTATTTAGACTTCTTCAATTCTCTTTTTATCATTTACCACTCACGGGCATAAAAAGGAAAATGCAGGTGAAATATAGCAGTTAAGGTTTTCACACTTCACATTTAAAGCCTAATTGTTTGGGTCTTCCCCACCCCAGTCATTGGTACTCACGTTTCTTTCACGCCACATCACACTGTGGTTCATTCTGGGTGTTGGAGTTGAAGCCCTTCTTAAGGGTCTCCTCAATCCAGCTGCTGACTCCTTCTTTTCGAGTTCAAGGTTCACGTTAGAGGGTGACAGTTTCTAAACTGCCTCCTGCCCTCCTGCATCTTGATTCCACAGGAGTTAAAATGTTCGGAACAGAAGAATGAAAGCGAGGAAGGAAGTCTTTGCAGGGTGAATGCAGCAGTGGGTTAGGGCAGGGTTTCGTGGGGTCATGGTCTGTCTAGGGTCCCCTCCTCCGGTCACTCAGCCCCACAAGCTCCTGCTCCAAACTGGAAGGTACTTTCTGTGTTCTTGCATTTATTCAAGCAAAACATTTTCTAATCTTATCCTATCGAAATAAAATCATCCCTCAGACTTAAAATCTGGCATTTACTATTTGTTCTCATTCTCTATATTTCTCATTCTCTATAGTTTTACTTTTTTCAATGATTCATACAAATGGGATCATGCAATGTATATTTTGAGGCTGACCTCTTCACATACCTAATATATTTTAAATCTATTCACATTCCTATTAGTATAATAATTTGTTCCTTCTTATTTCCAAGTACATTCCACTGAATGGATTCACCATGGTCTATCTTTTCACTAGGTAAAACTTACTTAAGTTGCTTCTAGTTTTTGGAGCTTAGAAGAGCTTTTAAAGTTACTTTAAAAATGTTTAAAGCTACTCTGTTCATGTACAGAACCTACTGTGAACAAAAATAAACACCTAGCAGGAGTATTATATCATAGGATAGGGGCATGTTTAATTAAAACAAAAACAAAACAAAGTAAAACAAACAAACAAACAAATAAAACAGTGCCAAACTCTTGGCTGTAGCATTTTTGTATTTTTATTAGCAATACAATAATATTTCGGGCTGCTCTTTAAATTTTCCAGGACATGAAGCCTTGTCATGTTTTAGTTGTTATTTGCCAATCTAATGGACATCTAGTGGTGTCTCTTCATGGTGTAAATTTTGTATTACCCTAATGACTAATGATCATGAATATCTTATCACATGCTGCTTTGGTGTTCATACATCATCTTGGGTGAAGTGTTCATTCAAATTTTTTGCTTCTTTTTTCATTGAGTTTTCTTATTTTTGAGTTCTTTTTTTATTATGCATACACATCCTCTGAAAGAAATCCTTTGCAAATGTATTTCTTATATCAATATATTGTCTTTTAACTGTATGAACAGTATTTTTCAAAGTAGAAATATTTTCAATTTTGTTCAAGTACAATCCATCAATATTTCCATTCAGCATTATATATTGGTATTATATTTTTGAATACTTTATTTAATTCAAGATTCAGTAAAATTATTTCTTCTATTTCCTTTACAGCTTTTAAAGTTCTACATTTTAGGTAAGTTTGATGTCGGCACCGGGGATTGAACTCACGACCTTGCGCTTGCCGGGCAGGTGCTTAGACCGCTGAGCTAGATCTCCAGCCCTGTTTTTGAGACAGGGTCTCATTATGCCGTTCAGGCTGGCCTTGAGCTCACTTTGTAGCCCAGGCTGGTCTCGAACTCACAACGATCTGCCTGTCTCAGCTTCCCGAGTGCTGGGATTACAGGCGTGAGCCACCACGCCTGGCTATAAATTTGATGTTTTAAGATAACTTACATAAAATGAGAAGTCTGGAGTGGGTGTGTGGCACACATCTGCAATCCTGGCACTCAGGAGGCAGAAGGAGGAAGATTGCTGTGATTTTGAGGCCAGCCTGAACTACATAATGAGTTCAAAACTAGTCTGAGCTACCTAGTGAGACCTTGTTTCAAAATACAAAAACAAAAACAAAAAATATAATAAAATGAGTTTAATCTAAATTTTGAATTTTTTTATTTTAAAGAGAAAAAACAACAAAAATAATGATACTGAATTTCATATCAAGATATAAATCTTATTTTAATTTTATTTCTAAACTGCATTCCATATTCCTATTCCTTTTCCCTATTCCATATTCCCATGGATGTCCAGTTGTTCCAGGAACATTTGGTGAAATGACTAGTTTTTCCACTGGTTTGTATTTGAACATTTAAACAAAAATCAACTGTTATAATTGTTTTTATCTATTTCATCTGTTACAGTTTGTGTCTGGATAATCCACCAAAGCCTCATACAGTCATGGGGGAGGTTTCCAGAATTTGTGATTGATTCATGGTCTAATGCTGGGTATATGGTTGTGAATGCTACACCCATTATAGAGTAAATAGCCTACATACAATATAAGGGACAGAAAGAATCTTCTTTCATGCTCTTCCCTTTTTATTCTTTCTGCTTTTGCTGTTTTCCACTGCCATGACCTGTTGCCCTCTGCCATGTGCCACTCTGCCTTGGAGTCAGCTGATTATAGACCAAAACCTCCACAAACTGTGAGCTAAATAAACCTTTTCTTCCTTAATTTTGGGGATCAGGTATTTTGTCTCAGCAATAAGAGAAAAGTAACTGACACAGAATTCATCTATTCCATTGATTTATGTGTTAGTTCTTTCACTAGTATCATGCTGTTTTGATTCTGGCAGGTTTGTATTACATAGTATGAGTCCACCAACTTTACTGTCTTTTCTAAGTTGCTATTCTGGGTCCTTTTCTTTTCCCTTTCAAATTTAGAATCAGATTGTCAATGTTTTCAATAACCCTGTGGTATTATTTGGTTTTATAATAAAACCAGGTATCACTTTAAAAGAATATATTGAAGTTCATGACTGCCAAACCAGCCCTACAGAGAATACTGAAGGACATTTTGGAGAGAGATGAGAAAGACCATGGTTCCAGGAGGATCAGCAAAGGGGGATCACAAAGTGGGACAGACAATAGAATGGAGGGGAAAAGTACACAGCCAGTGGCAGGAAAATGGCATGGCAGAGATAAGCCAGTGCATGTTGGCCATTACCATTAATGTAAACAGCTTCAATTCACCAGTGGAAAGAGGCACAGGTAGAGTGAATCAGGTAACAGGATCCATCAATATACTTTATCCAACAAACACATTTAACTCAAAAGGGAATTCACAGATTGAGAGTCAGGGGAGAGAGAACAATGCTCTGTGTAATAGGGAACCAGAGGAAAAAAAAACAGTTGGGATAGCTTGCCCATGCACTGCAGAATGGAAAGGAAAGATATGGCATTTCTATACAATGGAAAGCCAGTCAGCTATAAAGAAAGATAACTTTGAGACTCTTGTAGGTAAATGGATACAACTTGAGAGCATGCTTATGGATGAAAAGGTTCAGAGTCACATGGGTGAACATTGTATTGTCTCCCTAGTATAAGAAAGTGGGGAAATTAGTGGACTCCAAAATACAAAATAGAGGTTGTGAAGATGAAAGGGGAGGAGATGTCTCCAGGGGGAAGGCAATGGCCATTGTTAATCTATAATTTTGTTTTGAAGCCCTGTATTGTTCTCATGATTCTGTTTAACCAAGTTTTATTGTTTAGTTATGTTTGATTTTATTTTATTTGATGGCATGGACAGCTATTGCAAAAATAACAAAATGGATTATAGCAGTCATTATTGTTTTCCGATTATCTCATTCCAAAGTCTTTATTGCTTTATTTTTTTTCTATTTATTGATTTTATTCTATTTTCCTGGGTTCGATTTTTTATGTTTGAAGGTCTAAGCAGCTGCTTTGAAGATAAGATGCATCAGGATAGCTTCTGTTGTATTCCTGCAGTCTTATTTGAAGTCCTGTATTGCTTTCATTGTTTTCTTTCGATTGGTTTTATTCTATTCTGTTTTATTTGATTGTATTATACCTGAGGGCATGAGCAGTTATTTTGACATTGACAAGAGGCATTATGGTAGCCATTATTGATTTCCTTTAATCTTGTTATGAGGTCTTGTATCCTGTTCATTATTTTGTTTTGATTGACTATTCTATTTTGTTTTGTTTGTTTTTATTATGTCTGATGATATAAACAGCTACTTTGAAGATAACAAGATACATTAAGGTAGCCACTATACTATAATATTTCAACTTCCTAGTTTTGAGGTCCTGTATTGCTTTCGTTGTTTTGCATTGATTGGTTTTATTCTGTTCTGTTGTGTTTGATTTTATTATTCCTGATGGTATGGAAAGTTATTTTGAAAATAGCAAGGGGCAACATGGTAATCATTGTTGGTTTATTGTTTTGTTTTGAAGTCTTGTATCACATTCTTTGCTTTGTTTTGATTGAACATTCTGTTTTATTTTGTATTTGTTTTATTCTCTTCAAAATAAAAAAAAAGAATATATTGAAATCCTAATATTGGTTCTCTGATCAATGAATACTATTTGTTTCTTAATTTTGTATGTATATATTTTCATTATTGGTTTTTGTGGTTTTTGACTTATAGATCCTATACATATTCAAATTACTGACTTAAGCATTTTTATTCTATTGTAAATTGAACTGTTTTAACATTTGGAATTATACCTGGTTATTAATAGTGTGCATAAACACTACTGATCTTTCTATACTGACTTTGCATCTTGTGACATTGTTATACTCATTTATTAGTTCTAAGAGATTTTATTGTACAGTCTAAAGTATTTACAATACAGATTGATGTGTGGCTTGAAAATATGGAAAACTGAAAAGTGACACTTGGGAAAAATGAATTATACAGAAACTACAAGTCTAAAGTAAAAACCAGACAATGGCTGTATTCCATCTTCATGGTTGCAAAAGTTGTGGAGAAGCAGTAAGTGGCAAAAGGTGAACAAGGGGAGCAGATCGCCCCATATGCAACTTCGATACAGGAAAAGTTAACAACCATATGCCATGAGATGTTAGGTCATCATGGGGACTTTTTTTTTCATGAGAGAGTAAATTTACTCAGAGACTCTTCTCAGTCAATGTAGATGAAAAACACAATGACCTTTATATAAGATTTTCTTATAGGGCTGGGGATTTAGCTCAGTAGTATAAGTGCCTGACTGGCAAGCACAAAGTCATGAGCTTGATTCCCAGTGCAAAAAACAAAAACCAAAAAAAATTTCTTATCTCCTGGTCTGGGCTGGCTGTTTATTGTACACATTTTTTTTTCTTTTGTGAATAAATATCTATATTGGAGACACTTCTTGTAACAATTTTTATTGCATTTTCTGTTTCATCATGATGACATATATCAAGCAGAGTTCTTCATTGTAAACTGAACTGACCCTGGTTAATCAAAAGTTGGATAGAAATATTGGGCAGATAAAACTCACAAAATTAACTGAATGGTAAGCTGTAATGTGAAACTACATGAAATTCAGAGAGATTGAGAGATGGTGTCTCTAGAATGCATTGATTAATGGACATTTGCATTGACCCACCCACCACTGAAAAGATGGCTCATGGAAATAGTAATTAATGCTCTACTGCCTTCAGTGATACGAGTTATAGAGTTCCTAAAGTTACCAAATTACCCCCAGTGTCACATATTAAAATATTTTTCCATAAGAGTAGATGGTTCAGAATGACCAGTATCTCTGTCAAGACAAGGCTTGAATGTGGATAGTGTAGGATATCTGTCTGCCTACTTGATAGAAAGGCTTTATAGTACTAACATGGCTTCTGTCACATTCAGAATTCCAGATCATGGAACCACTGTTATTGAACTTGGACTATTTTGAGTTCTTGTTTTTTTATGGAAGAGAATTCTTCTTTTATATCGCTTGTTGTCTCTCTTGCTACTGGTGTGTGTGTGTGTGTTCATTCTGTTTCATCTGTTATTAAGATCATATCTACCCATCTTTTTTTTTCTCTGTCCTGATTTGTGTTTGTTTTATTTTTAAAATGTTGATCTATCATTTCAATAGGCTTTTGGTAAAGAATAGGGGAAAATACATTTGCTCAGTTTAACATCTTATACCAGAAATATAAAGATGATTTTTGGTATCAAATTTAATCACTCTTTAGTAAGGAATTAGTAGAAACCCTTGGCTAAATGTGGCAAATGAATAATTTCTGGTTGTAAATTTTTCTAAATTTTCACACTGTATTAATTTTTCTATGTGTCTCATTATTCATGTTTCCTATCTGTCAGAACTAGTATACAGTGTTTGCTTGGGCAGTATATATACTAAAAGTAGCATATAGATTATGTTTTATCTATCAATTCTTCTCTTTCTAATTACAGAAACTTCTAATGATTATTTCCAATAATTCTTGATATTTTATTTCAAATGACAAATTTGCTTGTTTTCTCAAAATATCCTCACTACATGAAATGAAACTTTAAAGAGTGACATTGATTAAGAAATTTAGGGATTAATAAGAGTCAGTGTGATGCAAAATCTTTAATAAATATTGTGAAAGGGTAAGAAACTGATCAAAAGGAAAAAATAACTCAGATATGGAAAAGGAGAAAGGAAGGAAGGGAAAAGAAAAGTGATATAAATTTGTATATATACTCTTAAGATAGCTAAGATGGTTGTACTACTAATTCTATTAATTCTTGTTTTGAAAACCTATATTGTTATTGTCTTGGGTTCTCTGTTATTGTCTTTGTCTCTTTTGTTTCTTGTTTTTTTTGTGTGTTTTGTTTTGTTATTTTGTCTAATACAGAAAGGATAGAGGTACATGTATAGGCTTATACATGCCTAGAACTACTTCTAAAGAGTTTACAAGAATTGATTTTATTGTGTGTGATGGCATTAACAACTACTTTGAAGAAAATGAGACATAATGGTAGCCATTGCTGATTTCTCATCATCATGCTTTGAAGTCCAGTAATGCTTTTATTCTTTGATTTGATTGGTTTTAGTTGGTTTTCTATTATTTGATTGCAATATGTGAGAAAGTATGAACAGCTATTTTGAAGAAAACAAGAGACACTATGGTAGCCACTGCTGATTCCCTGATGTCTTGTTTTGAAGTCCTGTATTGCTTGTACTGGTCTGTTCTGATCTACTTTGTTCTGTGTATTATGTTTTGTTTTGTTTTATTCTCTTTAAAAGAAAAAAAAGAAGTTTAGGGAATAAATTTAACACCCTAATAATGTATATATTAACACTAATAATATATATATTAAATTCTTCTCATGTGTTGGGCACTGCTGAGTTGCATAGCCAAAAGCTAAACACGAAAAATTGATGTGAAGCTTCTGTTCCTTTTTTTTGTTTTATGAAAAAATGAAACAAATTTTCATAACCAAAGAATAAGAGAACAACAACAGAAGCTTGTGTTCTTGGCTATTGTACTTTATGGTTTTGCTTCAAATAATTTTAAGACATTAAACAGTCAATAAAGTGATTAATTTCATGAGATATGATCAGGAAACACAGTGGGTGCTGCTTCCAAATGCCATCCACGAAAAGACAGAGATGTTTGATATGAGAAATGGTGTGTTAAAACTTAGTAACAGGTGTGATAAATTTCAATATATTTGGTACAGTTCATTGGTTGTAAGTTATGTGGTTGTGAGAAAAGATGTGTTTAAAAGTATGACATTAATCATGGATCACAAACAATGAATTAAAATAAAGTACTGTCAATTTCATTGGAGTTGTGCAATTGGGATTCTGGCTTTTTAAAAAAATGTCATCATGGGAGGTGAAACTTGGATATATGTTACTTATCCTGAGATCAAATTTCAGAGTTCTTAGTGGAATTCACCCAGTTCTCCTCTTGCAAAAAATTGCACCAATCAACATTCAATATCAAGATGATGCTGAGTGTACTTTTTGACCTTGATGAAATTGTGTGAGGTAGTTTTGCACCTGGAACACTCTCATGACCTTTGAATACTATAAAGATTTATTGAAGCATTTATAAAATGATGCACACAGAAAATGATCTCAGAAATTAGTAAATAGTTTATTTCCCCATCATGAAAATACTCCATCACACATCACTTCTAGTATGTCTATTTCTATTTAAAAATTACATTGTGTTCTCATCTACCATACTCACTTGGATCTAACACAGGCAACACTTAACTTTTGCAAAGTGCAAACTGTCATGAAGGGTAAATATTTTTAATTGATTGAGGACATCAAGTAGCCACAACAGTACAACTAAGGACACTCATGAAAGAGGACTTCTAGAACTGCTCCAGAATGTGGTAAGCATGATTTGGCAAGTACATTTAAAGCAAGGGTGAATATTTTGATGTGGATTAATGACAATGTATATTTTATTGAAATACAATTAAAGAAAACATTCATTTTGTTGGTTGATGTGCTTCCAGTGCATTAGCTTGATACACAGAAACCTGTTAAAGTATTATTTCTAGGTGTGTATCAGTTCTTATCACTTGGAAAAATTTCCCAACACCTGCTACTTAAAGCATGAGGGACATATATTTCATTGATGGTTTCAGTGGGATTAGTCCAAGTACCACTGACCGACTTTAAAGCAGAAAAGGCATGGTAAAAGGGCAGGCAGACCAACCAACACTGGGAGACACTGCTCAATGGTAACCAGCTCAGAGTGAAGGCAGAGGCAGGTGCTGCTCCCATGCACACCCTAGCAGACAAAGGGAGACCCTGCTTGCTGGTAACTAGCAAGGGAAGGCAGCAGCAGGCCCTGCTCCCACAAACACTCCAGTATCCCTCAGGATGCTTCTGCCCCAGGTAACAAGCAAGGGATGGGAAAAACAGAGTGAGACCTGCACCAGAGCACCCAGTGGCCACCATTGGATACCCATGGTCAGCACTGGCCAGGAGAACCAAACAGTCATGCTCCAGAGATATTGTAGCCAACATGGTAAGTGCCCAGTAACCCACTACCTGCTTGTTTGGAAGAACCTAGGAAAATGTCAAGATGAAGAACCAAAAGGCAGTCCCTGGACTCAGACCCAAGCAGAGCAAGTCAATGAAATGAAAACATAGAAGAGATCAGGAGTTGCACACCTGAAGTTTCTGTGGTGATGGCAACTGAAATAAAGAGACAACTCCATGAGGCTATAAAAGAAATTAGAACAGAAATACTATCTCAGGTAAAAAAAGAAATGAAAAACATAACAAAAGATCTGCTAAACCTCTCTAAAGAAGACATAGATAAAAAAAATAGAGGAGCATAGGAAAATGAGGCAAACAATGAATGAACAACGTGAGAGAGATTTTTAAATGCTTGAAACAGATTCAAACAGATATCCGGGAAATTAAAAAGCACATTGAAAGTTGGCAAAATCACTTGAAAGAAACTGATGGCAGACTTTCAGACCTTGAAGACAGGTGTTCAGTTTGTGATCAGGAAAGGAAAGACCTCTTAAAAATAATGAGGAACCAGGAAATAACAATTCAATGACTGCAAGACGAAACAAAGAGAAATAATTTAAGAGTGACAGATATCAATGAAGTAGCAGAGGTCAACACACATGACATTAAAATACTATTTACAGAAGTAATAGCAGAAAACTTCCCAAGCATGGGAAAAGGACATGATATTCAGATAAATGAGGCACATAGAACTCCAGGTAGCCACAACCAAAATAAATCTATACCCAGATATATACTAATCAAAATTCCAGAAATTCAACACAAGGACAGAATATTGAAAGCTGTTAGAGAAAAGAAACAGATCACTTACAAAGGAAAACCCATCAGAATCACAACAGACTTGCCAACACAAACTATCAAGTCAAGAAGAGCTTGGAGTGAAATATTTCAAGACCTGAAAGAAAACAACTTCCAACCCAGATTGCGATACCCTGCAAAACTATTTTTAAAAATTAATGGAGAAACAAGGCGTTTCTATGACAAAGAACAACTGAAGGAATTCATAACCACCAAACCAACCCTACAAAGAATACTGAAGGATGTTTTGGAGAGAGATAAAAAAGACTGTGGTTCCGGGAACAGTGTCAGAGGGGGATCACTGAGCAGGACAGACTGTAGAATGGAGGAGAAAAGTAAACAGCCAACAGCAGGAAAATAGTATGCCAGAGATGAGCCAGTGCATGTTGGCCATAGCCATTAATGTAGATGGCCTCAATTCACCAATAAAAAGAAACACAGACAGAGTGGATCAGGAGACAAGATTCATCAGTATGCTTTATCCAAGAAACACATTTAACTCAAAAGGAAATTCATAGATGAAAAGTCAAAGAAGAGAAAATAATGCTCTATGTGACAGGGAACCAGAAAAAAATGTAGGGGTAGCTTGTCCATCAGCTACAGAATGGAAAAGAAAGATATGGCATTTCTATACAATGGAAAGCTACTCAGTTACAAAGAAAGATAACCTCAAGTCTCTTGTAGGTAAATGCATACAACTTGAGAGCATGCTCATGGGTGAAATGTTTCAGAGTCACATGGGTGAACATTGTGTTGCTCCCTAGTGCAGAAAACTAAAGAAATTAGTGGGATCCAAAATACCAAATAGAGGTTGTAAAGGTGAAAGGGGAGGAGATGTCTACGGGGGAAGGCAATACCCATTGTTAATCTATTATTCTCTTTTGAAACCCTGTATTGTTTTCATGGTCCTGTTTATCTTTGTTTTATTCTGTTTAGTTATGTTTGATTTTATTATATTTGATGGCATAGACAGCTATTGCAAAAATAACAAAATGGATTATAGTAGCCATTATTGATTTCTTATTATCTTATTCCAGAGTCTTTATTGCTTTACTTGTTTTCTTTTGATTGATTTCACTCTATTTTGCTTTGTACGATATTATTATGTGTGATTGTATAAGCAGCTACTTTGAAGATAAGATGCATCATGGTAGCCTCTGTTGTATTTCTATAGTCTTGTTTTGAAGTCCTGTATTGCTTTCATTGTTTTGTTTTGATTGGTTTTATTCTATTATGTTTTACTTGATTGTATTATACCTGAGAGTATGGGGAATTATTTTGAAGACAACAAGAGGTATTATGGTAGCCATTATTGATTTTCTTTTATCTTGTTTTGAAGTCTTATATCATGTTCATTGTTTTGTTTTGATTGACTATTCTACTTTGTTTTGTATGATTTTATTATGTCTGATTATATAAACAGCTACTTTGAAAATAACAAGGTGCATTATGGTAGCCATTATTGTATTCCAAGTGCCTTGTTTTGAAGTCCTGTATTGCTTTCATTGTTTTCTTTTGATCGGTTTTATTCTGTTCTGTTGTGTTTGATTTTATTATGTCTGATGGTATGGGAAGTTATTTTGAAGATAGCAAGGGACAACTTGGCAACAATTGTTTGTTTATTTTTATCTTATTTTGAAGTCTTGTATCACATTCATTGTTTTGTTTTGATTGACTCTATTCTGGTTTTTTGTTTGTTTGTTTTATTCTCATCAAATAAAAATCTGAACTTATGGCAGTCAAGAAGCAAAGAAATAATAGGGGGAAGTTGGGGAAAAGCATGCACCCAGGTCATGACTCAGCAACTTACCTCTTCTGATCAGGTCTCAACTCCTACTAATACATTCCAATATGAACTCATCAGTGAATGAATCGACTGATGAGTATAGTCCCCCCATGATCAAATCATCTTCCAGAAATCTTACATCTGAAATAATGAGACTTTCAGTAATGTTTTAGATCTAAACCATAATGTTTTATTCCTGATCCTCAAAAAGGTTCAGGTCAATTTTATTATGTAAAATGCATTCATCCATATTTAAGTGTTGCTAAAGTCTTCACAGTTCTTAGCACAGCTCAAAAGTCCAAATCAAAAGTGTCCTCTGAGACTCAAGGCACACTCTTAGCTCTGATGCCTATAAAAAAAAAAGTTAAATCCTTCTGAAGTACAATGGTACATTGTAAATATTCTCATTTCAAAAGTGAGGGTAAAGAGATAGAAAAGAATCAAACCAAAGTAATGTCATAAACAAGGGAGGCAAACAATAAATCCTGTACTTCTATGTCAGCACCTAGGTCAGGTTTTGATGAACTATGAACCCAAAATGCTTGAGTAGCTCCATTCCTATAGCTTAGCCTGTTGTAGTCTATATGGTTTCTTTCTTGGGGAGCCTCCAATCACAGCCTCTGATTTTCCTCAACAGATTTTCTATATTCCTGGCATTTCTAACTTCCTAAAGTCTCCACTGTAGTTTTAGTTTCACATTCACACCTTCATGCACTGCTCTTGCAGGGACACATTGCCTGGCTTATTATGCCTTCCATTGAAATCTAGGTGATGCACCCATGATCCCACCATTCAGGCAGTCTGCACATCTAAAAATCAGTACCATGTGGAAGATGCCAAGGTCTACTGCCAGTTCAAGCAGTATCCAAATCTTTTTGAAACTTGGCTATAGTGACCTCTGAGTGTGTGGATAGTTAAACTTCATGACAGTTCTTCTCTGTGTGGCCCTGAGTGACCTAGATACTCTGGGACTCTTTTCTGAAAGCAAACACCTTCAAAAGAGTTTATCCTTTTACATCCATGACCTGCCAAGGGTCCTGTGTCCAAGTACTGAGGGTATATTTTCTATTGTGCTATACAAAGTATGGTTTCTTTTTAACAGTACTAATCTCAGCAACCACCTTTCCATTGATCTAAACTTTACTGGTGGTTCCTTTCTCAATAAGCTGAAAATTTTTCACACCTCAACTCTGCTTTTAGTTCCTGATCTTCCCTATGGATCTGGCTGAAAGAAGATACCAGTACTGACATCACATGCTGAACATTGGGTTGCCCTGATTAATGAGCCTACCATGCTTAAATTCAGTCTCACATAAAGTATTGGGACATGGACAAACTTTTGCCTAAATGCAACATGCATGGCCTTTTGTCCATTCTCCATAGAGTCCTCTTTTCAATCTGATGTCTCATGAGCCTGTCCTTTATAGCCTTCATTTCTATCAACATTTGGTCTTCTGACCTGCAGTCACAACTACCTATCAGGCTTACTTACACTATTCTAGGATTACTTTAGTTTCTTTATCTCCAAACATTTCCAAACTCCTCCTGTAAGTTAGTTCCAAATACTTCTATACAATATGGTCAGATTCAGTCACAGCAACCACTCTACTTCTCTGAAAGTGATTTTCCGTAGTAGCGAACTTTTGTATTGTTGAGACAAAGTGCTCAATATATACAATTTAAGGAGGGGTGTACTTTGGGTTACACTTTCAGAAGTTTCAGTTCATGCAAGCTTGACTGGCTTCCAAGAAGAAATGATGTGGTGGAAAGGCATGGCAGAGGGAAGCTGCACAACACATGCAATTCAAGAATCAGAGATAGATAAGTCAATGACAAAAGTAACTCTTTTGTACTTACCCACAGTGACCCACATTTTCTGGCCCAGCCCCACCAATTAACAATGGTTCAACTGTGAATTTATTAGTGAGTTAACCCACTGATGAGTATAGTGTCTCCACCTTTCCATCACTTCCACAAACCCCCATGTCTGAACACGAGACTTTTGGAGAATATTTTAGATTAAATGTTGGTGGTATTTCCAGAAGAAACTTGGGTTTGAGCTGATAGACCAAGTATAATAGACTGTCTTTTTCAGTGCAGGTAGCCATTATCCAATCTGTTGAAGGCCCACATAGAACATAAAGGAAAAGGAAGAGGAAAGTTACTTTTCCTGCTTGGACTGAGACATCCATATTCTACCCTTGAACATCATCACTTCTGACTCCTAGGTCTTTCACTTTCTGTGAGAAATATATCACTGGTTTCCCCATGTGCTCAGATTAAAGATGGAAGGTAATGATGTAGCTCAGCATCCAAAATCTCAAGGCAGCCACAATCTTCTGATAACCTCTTTCTATAAGTCTACACATAACATAATGATTATTTGATGACAGAACCCTAAATAATGCAGTGAATCAGTCTTCCAAACTTCCTAGGTTACCATTCAGTAATAGCTTAAAGACAGGGTGAGAATGTATCAGTCTATACATTCCTGTATTTTTGGAACTAGAAAGTACCATGGTAGCTCTAGCTCAGCCTTATCTTTCACACAAGCTGAGCATAGTCCTAGAAGTTATATGACGTGTTGACATGCTCTACACATAGAAGAACTATAACTAGGACCCATTTTCCTCATTCTCATCCTCAATGTTTTTTAAGACCTCTGAGTTTTATTTTGTTTCAGATAAATAAAACAAAATATTACCATGCTATTCAATTTTTTTTATACTATTCAATTTTAGCCTTACCTGTGTATTGCTGCACTATCTATAGATGTGCAAAGAATCTAATATTCTAACTGTCTGAGGAAAGATGACTAAATTCAGTCATCTTTATTGCATCAGTCATATAAATTCAGTTGGTACATTGTGGTTCCCAACCCTAGTCAACCTATTTAACTAGGAATGTATAAATGTTAATATTATTTTTATGTAAAGTATTTTCCATCTAGTGGTTTTCCAAGCAGCTTTAAAATTCGTGTGATATTCATATGTTTCAGACTTTATGAATGTATTATTTGAAATGTTTGAGCAATTAAATAATAAAATTATAAAATGCCTTCTGTCTGGATACACAAAGCCCTATGTTACAGCATTACACTTTGTTACTATATTGCATCATAAAAATGAATGTAAGCAATCACTCATTAAGATAAATTTAGGGGGAAAAAAGTTTGGTATACATTTTATATAAATGTAAAGCAGATTAATTGTAAATTTAAAAATGACTGCAAGCATGATTAAATGTGGAGAAACACAAATCATGCTGAGCACATTTGTCTTTGGAAAAGGAATTATAAAAATGTTAGGGAATAAAATGAAACTGCTTATAAGTCATTTAAAAATAATGACACAACCTTGGATGATTTTATTGGCTCTGTAACTTTGAAACTGTGACTTAGTGCATTGTTTGTGCTCTCTTGTAAAGTTATAACCTCATTATGAAGTGAACAAATATGAAAGAGCTGCTGAGAATCTGTTGCAGCCTCCAAATGTTACCTCTGATGTGTAAAGCTCTTGCAATAAAAATTGCATACACTAACTATCAATAGAAAGATTAGATACTATGATGCAGTGAAGCAAAATAGAAATTGGTTTTGCTCCCTGTTAAAATTATGATTGGATTATCAAGGACTTAATGTTTGATTGAAAGAAAATTATTTCTTTCTTTAAATATATAACACAATAATTGAATAGGGAAGGTTGCTCCTTGGAGTTAAGGGATATTTTGAAATCATTAGAAATAGTTACATATTATAATTTTCCTTCTATGTTAAATTCCCCTTTCCCTCAATACTTCAACCTCAAATTCTTTATCAGTATTTTATGAAAATACAGTGCTCCAGGAGAAATAAACAGGAATGTAAGTGTGTTTGAATGTGTGTGCATGTGTGTTTGTGTGTATGTCATGTGTATGCATGCACATGGAAATGTGTATGCATACCTCTGAAGTACTGTATTTGTGTAACTAACATGTAAGTGAAGTATCTGGGCTCTAGTCCTCCTGTTTGGTACATTGTGGTTTTCAACCCACAGAGAAGCTGGGTTATGGTTTGTTATCCTCTAACTGATGCATTCTTCTCACTTCCAGTGCCTTTTTCCCAAGTACTGCATTTTACTCTTCCTCTCAGAACTTTTCTTAGGTTCTTCCCGGGAAGTTCTTGTCCATTCTATAAAATTATAGTCTTAGTCTCATCTCATATTTACCTTTTGAGTTCCATATTTCTTAAGAACCAAAATGTTAATAGTGAGTATCATGGTAAATTTAGGTATATAGGTGTCCAATGAAAGCATTTATTTACATATTCAAATACATTTATCTTAGGTGATGAAATTTCAGATGTTACATATGGATGATAAATCACAGCTCTCTAGAAAATTCTATAACCTAATCCCTAGACTGTGGATATGTCATTTTATGTTTACAGAAACTTTGAAACTGTAATTGAACTTGCTAATCAGTTGAATTTAAAATAGGATTACCTTCATTTATCAAGGAATGGAGCCTCAATATGTTCATTTATACCATAGAAAAGCAAGGCAAGAATGTAAGTGTCTTGGTTACTTTCTCTCATTGCTTAGACAAACACCTGACACCCAAAATTAGGGAAGAAAAGGTTTATTTAACTTTAAATTCTTGGTGGTTGCAGTCCATAATCGACTGGCTCCAAGGCAGGGTGGCATGATTCTGGGGCAACATTTCAAGGCAGCAGCCAGAGCAAAAGAGTAAAAAGGGGAAAAACAAACCTCTTCTCCTCCCTTCAGGGTGGGTGTAACCTCACAAAATGTCCTTGCCCTTCTTTGCACAAGAAGAGGATATTTACCAAGTAAGAACCCTGACTCCCTGCTGAGTCTCTCAGTTAAACTTCTAAACTTCTCAGGTTGACACAATGTATTGACCATAACAATCCACCCCTTGTCAACTTGGCAACTAGACATATTTCTTTAAAACCGCCAAATAAACTATTTACATCCTTCTTCACTCCATGAGCTGCAACATTATATTACATGAGAAACATAACATTTTGTCCTTGGACACCCTAAGACTCATGCACATCCCTTTATGAAAAAGGCATTTAGTCCATCTGCAAAAGTTTCCAAAGTCTTAATAGGTTCAGCATTGCTGAAAAGTTCAAGCCCCAGGTCTCCTCTGGGATGGAAGCAAACTTTATCTGCAAACCCCTGTACAAATGAAAACAAAGTTAAACAATTCCAACATGCAGAGACACAAGTTAAATGGTTTCATTCCAAAAGTTACAAACAGGAGGGTACAAGTATTGGCACCAAAACAAGTTCAAAATCTAGCAGGGTAAATGTTAAATCCTATAGTTGCTTGTTCAGCATCTGAAGGAATCTGTGGCAAATTATGAGCTCTAAAGGGCTAGTGTGGATCCACTCCTATGGCACTTCTAGTGGTCACCAATCCCAGGGCATCTCTCTTGTGCTGGCTCTGCTCCCCCATTGCAGGTTTCCTTAGATGATCCATATTCCTGCCTTTTCCAAACTTCTGTGGTCTCCATTGCACCTTTGGCTTCACACTCACAGCTTCACATATTACCCTCTCAAAGGCACACTGCCTGACTTCCCAGGCCCTCTAAAATCAGGGTGGAAGCCTTCTTAACTTCAGAGATTGTGCATTATGCATGCACCTAAAATCAGCACCATGTGGATGATGCTGAGGTCTGCTGCTGGCTGGAGCAGTAGTCAGACTTTCCTCTCTCTTGGTTGTAGAGGTCCAGTGCCTGAATCACTGGGCACACTGAACCTAATTGTGAGGAACAGATTCTCTATGTCACTGCCATTCTAGAACTTCTTGGGGCCTCTGCCACCATTCTGGAATATGGTACTCTAAGGGTTTCTCCTCAAAGCAGTCTTTCACTTTTGCAGTTTGGAAGCTGCAAAAATTTGAGACTTGCTGCTTTTTGCACTGTCTTCTATTTCTCTATTCCTTCTCAGCAATTGTGGTCTCAGCTCTATTTTTATAGTCCACAGCTTTACTGGAGCTTCCTTTCTGGCCAAACTCACAACCTTTTAAATCACCCTGCTGGGCTCTGTGCTCTTGATTTGTGACATAAATCTGGCTAAAAGCCCCCAACAATAGCCATGCCATGGCCTCAACCTTCGACTGCCTTAAAATTTCTTCTGCCAGATTAGTAGTTCACTGTCCTTAATCTCAGTCTCAGACAAAGTCTCTGAACATGAGCAAAATGCAGACAAACTTTCTGTCAAGCCATAGCATACATCAACTGGAGTCCAGCACCCGATGCAGTCCTTCTTCCCAGCAGAATCCTCCTGAGCCTGGTCCTTACTGGCAGGCTTTCTATCAGCTTTCCGGTCTCCTGAACTCTGACCAGAATCTCCCCTTCAGAACAGCCTAATCTGTTCCAGCTCTATAGACACAGGTGACATCTCTGAACCTCTCCAAACTCTTCCCACAAGCCATTCCCAAAGGCTCTTAAACCACGTGGTCATGTACAGTCACAGCAATGACCCCACTCCTGGTACCAAATTCTGTTTTGGGTACTTTCTCTCATTGCTGAGACAAACACCTGACACCCAAAATTAGGGAAGAAAAGGTTTATTTAGCTTACAGTTCTTAGTGGTTGCAGTCCATAATCAACTGGCTCCAAGGCAGGGTGGCATGGCTCTGGAGCAACACTACAAGGCAGCAGCCAGAGCAAAAGAGTAAAAAGGGGAAAAACAAACCTCCTCTCTCAAATTGTACACAGACCACCCCCCCACCTTCAGGGTGGGTGTAACCTCACAAAATGTCCTTGCCCTCTTTTGCACAGAATGAGGATATTTACCAAGTAAGAACCCTGACTCCCTGCTGAGTCTCTCAGTTAAACTTTTAACTTCTCAAGTTGACACAATGTATCAACCATAACAGAAAGTAAAGAAGTATTCAATGCTCCATTGTTTGCTGGACTGTAAGTAGGGCAATACGTCAAGAAAACAGGCATTTCAGTCTTACAGTCACAAGAAACCAAGTTTTACTAACAGCCAGAAGCCTACAAAGCTAGAATAGAGCCCTGAATGAGGACTGTTGTCCTGACCAGTATTTTAATACCACAACTTCTTCCATCCATTTAAAAATATTGCTTATTAAGATATTGCCATTTAAAAAGTAAATTGGACAAAGTCCTTGATTTTAAGAAATTTCTGAAGAAATGGGAGAAAAAAGTACATACTGAATTATATGGAATGCTTGGGTGACATTTTTTCATAAAAGAAGTAAGAATAAATTGCTTTGAGACTTCACAAAAATATATTACTTATAGCTGAGGGTAGGTCATAAAGTTTCTTGGAAAAATTGACATGCAGAGTGAGTTGGCTCCATTTTACCATTTTATTTTGAAAGTAAGTAAAAGTCATTATATCGTTAGTTCATTCAAGAGCAGATTTATGCTTCGTAGTAGTTTAATAGTTGCATTTATTTTTCATTGTTGCACATATTAGTCTTCTATTTCTCCCCAAATATGTGAACCCAAAGCTGTTTCTCTTACTAGTGTATACATGCATTTCAGTAATACACAGAGTATTAAAGTTTTTGTGGAGAAAACCAAATTAAACATGACTAGGTAACATTACTAGTCTTGAGTTGACAAAATAAAGAATTTCAGTATGTAAGCATTCCATACTTTTGTGTACTAATGATATGACTGATAGAGAAAAAGTAGTGTTTGACTAATTAAATATTAGTTAATTGAAAAGAAGACTGATTGATTGTATATCCCTATCACATTTTACAGGTTAATCTTCTAATCTTTTCTCCAAGGTAGATACCATGATCCAAATGATTATTTAATAGCTGGACACCATAGGGCTGAATTAAATCCATGCACTGAAGAAGACATATGAAAAAATTTCTGATTTTTATGCTTTTTTTCTTTTTTAATAGAACAAATTTCCCACAGCTCCTTACACAAAAAACAAGCAAGGCTAAGTGAATCTCCAGGATGGTTCCCACCCGTATCTCTAACTTCCATGTTACCTGTTCTGAACTTGTGTCTAACATTTTTTCATGCACCTCATTCACATTGTGTCTTTCATTGTCCAGTGTTATCTTGATCATTGGATTTACTGAACTCCTAAATGTATAAAAGAAATATCTAGATGTAGAATATTTTAGGTAGTTCATGATAACTAATCTATTTATTTCCCAGTGTCATTCTTACATATACTTTTGGAACTTTGTCACTTTGCCATTTCACTGGGAAGATATAAACAAAATCTGAAGCAGAGTGTGTTTACAGAATAAAGAGTTTTCATGCTGCCCATCTCTCTTCACTACATATTTTCAAATTTTATGCCTCATCTGCTAAAATCTCTCTCAACACAAACCTCTACTGTGCAGCTGTGTAAATCATGTGTTCCTGTGATCAGGTGTGCCAAGGGTGACTGTGGAGATGGCACTGTTAGGAATCCTCCCATTACAAGACATACTGATAGCACTGATTCTCAGATATTGGCAGACCTGCTAGTTTAGAAGCCAGTCAAGTTTAAGACTCTTCCAGAGTGTTTTCATTTGAAGCATGAGGGCTAACAGCATGCTTTAAGCTTTGGGAACAGTGGGAAAACCTCCTTATGCAAAAAGCTAAAGTTCCTGGGAGGCATTGCCCTTTGCACAGTTCAGGAAATCTTTAGCAGGTGGGCAACTCCTACCATACCAATACTTTCCTGGCTTATTTCTGCTGTCGAAGAAAAAGAAAGCCAAGTTATAGATTCTGTCTAAAAATTTACTAGTTGCTCCACATAATCAAAGGAAGAATTGATTGAGTGATTGATGGATTGTGGGGCTGCTCTGAAGTATTCATCATTATGCAAGTTATTGTTCTTGCTCATATTATTTGTGTTAGCTTCACCACATGACTCAATTGATGGCTGTTATAACCACACTGAAGAGAAGAAATCACACCTAGAGTGGAAAGAAAGTCACTGACTTTTATTATGAAGAAAAGGTATTTATGTCAGTGTCTTCCCTTCCTGAAGATCTAATATTGAATGTGGTGTTAGAGCTATATTTTAAATCAGTGTAGCAGAGAACTACATATTATGTCGTCAGTTTGATGTTCAGACACATATTACGTCCCTACTTTTCAAATGAGTAGGGAAGTGATGAATGAATATCTTTTGTTTTGTTTTCTGGATATGGTAATAATATGTTTGCTCTTGTCTTCTTTGTAATAGTGTTTACTTTGAAGTATTAAGTTGAAAAGAAATAATGTTTTACAGCACCTGTTTCAAAAATGGCAAACTGACACCACAAAGTAAAGAGTTTGGACTGGTTGACAATGAGAGGAAATCTAAAACATTAGTTTGGTATTGGTGGCAAGGTTTAGGAAATTGAAATTTGTGATTCCTTGTATTGCTTATTTCACTTAAGTAAATTCTTTTGTGACTTTTAGAAACTCTTAGCAGCTGCTGAGACATTTTCTCAGACGTGCAATGTTGTGAGAATTAATGAAATATTTTCTACCAAGTCATTTGGTTTACATAAAATGGGTTGAGCTAATAAAAGACAATGCAATAGTTTGTCATAAAGAAGTGAGAGATTTTTATTTGATTTGATTTGATTTGTTTCCTTGTGTCCTAGTTTTGTTCAATTTTTTAAAAATATCAATGTTCTCATTTTTTCTTAATTTTAGCTGCTTATGGTCACCACAGTTCAAGAATAGACTAGACTTTTATCTCATAAGTCTATTTCTGCTTTTCTACTTACCATTTTCTGTTGATAGAGTCTTGCTTTACAGGCATCAAAATATTGTATCAAGGGACTTGGAAAAATATTTGCCTGCAATTCTATTATCAAAACAAGTGTATGGAATTTCAGTGAAGTTTCACAACATGATAACATGGAAAACTAGAATTATGCTTGCAGCAGCAGTAATTTTTAAGAACAAAATTTCTCTTGATTTTTATTTTGTGAAATAATCCTATAATAAATACCTGAGTCATGTACATCCCAATTCATATGTATAAATCAACATCTTAATTTGCCTTTTTATAGTCTTGATTGTAGTTCATGTTGAGAAATGATTTTTTTCTGTTTTAAGGATTTGTTTTTAATCTTCATTTAATTAAAATTGAAAATTACAATGTACTTTCAGTGTCAAACTAGGATCTTTTAGTTGTTGAGTATTAAATATTTTATTATGTTTTATACTTATTAATTCATGTTTGTGGATTAGGGAAATAGAATGGCTTGGGTATGCTTTTATTGAAAACCTTTGAGGTAAATGTCATCCATTCTCTCACACATTTATCAAGTGCTTTTCACCTATATTTTGGGGTAAAAAATAATCTTAAAATCTACAAACTGATATTTGTAGTTATGTGGGTATTTGTTATGGTAACCGGTTGACTGTGATCCTTTTATTTATAAACAGGAGATTGCTTGTTAGACAAAGTCTAAAGAAATATATTGTTCATGTGGATAACCATCTATCTCAGAATTTCTTCACAGCTTTTAAAAGTCATACTTCTCCTGCATTTCCTCATTGCCTCTTTTCACAAAGCTGTAAATACACATCCATAAAAGATGTGATTATTATGGAGGTGCATATTCTGGTAGTGTTCCCTGGAATAGGATGAAGAGAGATTAAGAGGAGGTACTTGAATATGATACTTGCTTTTGTTCTTGGGCACCATTGTATTAAACTAGATGACAAACATGGCTCGCTAAAATATCTGACACACAAATAGCTAACGTTATCTAGATTTTACATAAAAGTTAGGAACAACGAATTTAGCCATTTTTTTTTTCTTTTTACAAGACCACTAACCTTAAATCTTGTACTTTTTGGCTTATCAAGTACATAATTAGACAGGAATATAAAAGGCAATAGATTAAGGCATTCAAAATTATCTAATGGTGAGTAGCTTATTTTGAGACTAATGGATAACATCTAGTTTGAGATTTCTGCCTAACCTCATATGCATTAACCTTAATATGGACATGACACATACTAAATATTCTTCCATCTGAGAATAAGAATCACAATGAAAATGATGACCTGTTAGCATTTGGTGGTATTAAAATTTAAAAGATATTTTAGAGTTCCTTTACTCCAGCCTCTCAGCCATTTAAAATTGTGTCTTTCCAACATCTCAGATACAGTATGGCTCTTTCTTGGTTACTTCTGTAAACAGGAAAGTCATTACCTCCAGAGAGAAATAGTTTTTAAAATTATATTGTAGCAAAAACATGTCTTTACAATTTTCTATCGCTTCATAAAAATTCTTCACTTTGGAAAAATTTACATTTTTTCAATACACATAGAAGTAATTGAACTGAAAAAGTTCAACTGCCATACTTAATATGTTTGCTTGTACTTTTGTATGTTTTCTATGAGGTCTAAAATATAGTAATTGGTGATTTTGCAATGTTACTATGTATTTTTCTCATTTTCTGGTTTTTAAATAATCTTGGTATAAATTGATAAACTTACAGTACCAAGATGATATTTTATTATGCTTTCCTAGTTCATTTCCATTTTTATTTCAATATTTTCAGTATAAATTTATTTGCAGAAGATGGAGCTAGTATTATCCTTTCTGTTTGCATACTGAAAAGAGCTAAAATATGCTTTTTTGTTTGTCCCAGCTCTGTTGACTTAAGAATTCACTCTGGCTTCTGACTTTGTGTCTTGGATTATAACTCATGATTTCAGATATTTCACATTCTCCTTAAGTTGGGACAGCACTTGGTTCTGTTTACTACTCATTTCTGTGATGTGGTTCTATCATCAGACCTAGATTTCTCTTGCAAACTTCAGTCTAAATTGGGCTAGTCAACAGCTTGCCATAGTTAGAGACATTTTAAATATTGTTCTTTGACTTTATGTACATGTCTACACTGCCAAACAGAAATTACATAAAAAAGAAAGCTAAATCGTGAGATCCCATTCTCAAGTATTGTTCTAGAAGTATCGAGTAACTTTGCTATCTTAAAACTTAACAAATTCTTGGTCTTGATTGGCTGCCAAACCTAAGTGTTGCTCATTTCCCATCTTCTAGATATACAGGCATCACAGTTGGTACCTGATAGTTGAGCCTTAGCCTCATTCCCCACCTACTTTGTAGTGGTAAGCAATGTTTCCTTGTCTTTATTCTTCATCTGCACTGTTCTTAACTCTGGCTATTACTACGTGATTTAATTTATTAAAATAATCATGAGTATACAATGGCCTGCAGGCCCTTAATTTGCATTAAAAAATTTTTAACTGTTGTTTTTGTTTATTAACTTTGTATCATGTGACAAACACAAACATAGCTGTCTTTTCCATATTCATGGAATGAATTAAGTTCGTGAACCAAGACACCACTGTATTTGGTAGTGAAAACTGAGGCAAAAAACCTGAGACTGTTGTGCTTTTTATACAGTGGTTTGAAGGATCCTCTTCCACTTGGTATCTTTTAAAGTTGCAAAGGAAAGAAAATAAATTTGCATTTTATATCATCCAATGTGCCTATTCAACATCTCACTGGTAAACTAAACATGGTGACTTTATTCATAGTTAACCTAAAGTCTGATAAATACCAGAAGCAGATAATGTGACTGAGATGGGATACATTTCTGAGCTTGTTACAAAGTAAATGTATATGTATATGCATGTGCGTGTGTGTGTGTGCATGTGTATGTGTGTATATATATAGAACTAAAATGTGCAAAAAATGTAGTCTGGGTGTCAATAAATTTAGAATCTAAAACAGCTTGTCTTCCACTTAAAATTGTTTCATATATATATATATATATTTGTTTCTTCAACACAAGAAACCATAAAATAGAAATTAAATAATTTTTGAAATTTCAACTTTAAATTTCTTAGACTGTTAGTACACAAAAACTTAAACATAGTTCTGGGTTAATTTGGTTCAACTAGAAACTTTGGTGAAAAATATAAATGCATAATAACTTACACTTACATTCATTCTAATAGAAACATAAGTAAGAAATTAAAACCTAGGTGTGATACAAAAGCAGTCTTATTTTACTATTTAATTTTTCTTTAAAAAATCATTAATAAGCATACATGCAGGACACTGTAGTGATTTGAATGTTACTTTTCTTCAAATTATTATCATATATTCTGCATTTATGTTCAAATACAATTAAAGAACTTAGAATTGTAAAATAAGGGAATTATTCAACACTTTAAACCCATACTCATCTAGATGTTCATTTAGGAAGCAGTAAACTGAGATTCACAGAACTTCATTATTTTCACAGAAACAGAAAACTAATCAATAGCAAACCAGAGGAATGAACTAGATTTACTGATTTTCATTCCAGTGATATTTCCACACTAGGTTTAAAGTCTTTAACAATCACTGTTCTTCAATAATCCATTGATAAACGTTGATGAGAAGAAGGGAAGGAGTTTAGGAAAAGAAAAGTTAAATGAAATCAGGTATATATATATGCAAATATATATACACACATATATATATAAAAATACATATCCAAACATATACTAATAAAATGGAAAATGGAATCAGAATTATATATATAGGCAAATATGCAGTACTAAAAATGGAAAGAAATACAAAGAAAGACATGAGCTTCGACACTTATTAATTCATTTATTCTTTCAGTATCCTAACAGGGTTGTTATTGTCATACCTCTATCTATACTTACATTAGAATAAATAAAGTAATATCCCCAAGGTCATATAACTAATAATTAATGAAATGTGAATCTGAAGCTTCACTTTTGCTTGATTCCTAATCTCAACTACATTTAAGGCATTATGCTCACATTTTAAGTTTTATTGAACATTAGTTTTATAACCTTCTTTAAATCTTTGACATTGTCTGTACTAGGGTAGGCAATAAAGATCATTAAAATTTATGATTATTTTCTGACACTGCTCCAACATGATATAAAACTTTCCTTAAACTGTGATTCACACTAAAATATATGCAATAATAAATGTTTGGGACATATATAAATTAAGTTCTGTATGATTGACTACTTCAGAACCAATTGACTCATTGTTTCATCTACTAACCTAATTTTTATTGTATTTCTGTGCATGCACACACAAGAGAATTATACAGATCACCTTTTTACCCTATCAAGAAAGTCTGAAATGCTGATCCAAGGCCGAATGAACAACTTTTTCTGGAATCTTACCATCAAGTTTCAGAGTAAAAAGTTGTCACTAGAGGTTTCTCAATGCCTATCTATTGCATTTTTGAATTAACAACAAATGCAGATTTGTTTTTGATGGCTCTTTTATAGCTGCATGCAGCTGGAGAAAAACCAACCGCCAAGGGAACTCAATTTTCTTTATCATCAATTTGACATTGGTTAACAGATGGCTTCTGGATACCATGATAGTCTTAATTTGTCTCTTTATATAGTGCTACAAACATCCTTGGTTAATTGCCTGATTGTTACATTTAATTCCTTGTCAACAATATACATCCTTCTTTTGGAACATATCCTAGGAGATAAGTTATAAAAGGCAAGAATTTGAAGATAGAACTGCTATCATGCCTTTGCAACATAAAAGGGCACACCTGAGGGTAGAAAAATATGTTGAAATATCCCCAGCCTTGAAATCCAGTAGACTTTTTCCAAAGCACACCATTTTCCCAGAGCACTGGATTAAGAGCTAATGTAATGTTTTACAAAGGAATGAAGACAGAATATAAATAAATGAATAAAATATTTAAAGGTAAAGTTTTTATCCAATTCAGCATTAATTTTAGACTAAGCACAACTGAAGTCTTTTCTTTTATTTTAAATTTAAGTAAGAAGTATTTAAATGAGATCCGGGAGAGTGAATATTTTTCCAGTGTTTCCAAGGAAACATAAACACACAATTTATAATTTATTCCAATCTCTCTTGTACTCTTTTTGCTGCTTTGGAAATCCAAAGAGATGAACTTTTAAAGTCTGTCATTGGACAGATCTGAGTCATTCACAAAAAAATATGGTGCTACATATAAAATTACACACACATGCACTTTCGCATAAACAAGGAGACTTCATATGAAATCATATGTTGCTTACTTTGCATTGATTGTGCAAACATATCAATTAAGACAATTATTAATTTTATTTTTTAATCTTAGTTTTTATTTTCACTTATTTATTGTTGCAATTTGAAACTCATGTAAAATTATGTTTGTATTTTTACTAAAATAATTCATTCCTTTGCTGTCTTGAGTGTTTCACATAAATTCAAAATAAGAATTCAGTGGAGTCAGAAAACCCTGAGAATAGTACTCTCACCATTATTATAGAAGATCTACCTAATAGTGCTAAAAATGTCTATACTATTGAAGTGTATGCTGCCACCTATGGGAAAATAAACATTCTTAATAATTAATTCAAGGTGTAGAAATTACTCTTGCCAATTATTAAATAAATAGAAAGTTTTATGTGGATTTTTGCTACTGTCAAAGGAAAGTTCATTTTGAGAAATTTATAAATTCTTTTATTTTTCCTTTGAAATTCCACATTTGGTGTATGTCTATAGAAACTGAGCTACATCATCAACAAGGTTCACTTCTACACAATGCCTACAGTCTCAAAGACTAGTATTTGCAATTGATTCTGAATTGATTCTATTCATTGTGCAAATTTATGTGAGGTCATTTAGTAGTATCTCTACAGTGTGTTCATATTTCTTTTTACTTTTGCTTTTTGTACCATGTACTGTTTTCTTTAGACCTGGGAATAAATAAAACTGAAAATCAGTCTATAGTTTGTCAATGTACTATTAAAGTAAAACAGAGTTTTTAGATTAAGAAAGGTCAGTGGTTAAAAAATTATGTGCTAACACTTGCTACTTATATCATATGAGGAAGGTAACATTGAATATGTGTCTTCATCAGGAAACAAAATTGGCACATCTTTTTATAGGAATATCATAAGAAATACAAGTGTTTCTTATAGTAGTAAGCAAAGTGCTTGACAAAAACTAGATTCCAAATAAACACTTGTTTTCATTTGAAATATATTTTCTGTCATGTCAATAAGATGCCAAAGAAAACCTCAAAAAGCAACAACAAAACTAACCCATAATTCATCTGCTTAGATTTAGAAAGCAAATGTGAATTAAAAGACAGAGTTCCCGCTTGGCAAGTGTGAGGTCCTGAATTCAATTCCCGGTACCAAAAAGAAAAATAAGACAGAGTTAAGAAAGATCTTATTTAACATGTCAGAAGATGAAGTAAACAGATTCTAAGGTGGTACTGTTATTCCCAGGATATGGTATTGTCATCTTTGTGTAAATTCTTTGAGTATAAGGATCTAAGACTTTCTTCTAAGAACAGAATATGTTAGGTGATGATGTCACAGAAAATGGCCTTCCCAGTCAGTATACTTCAGTTTCTTAGTTGCCCAGGTAATAGTTCGTGTTCCAGTTCTGGTTGTGTCTGGTCTCTTAGAAACAGTCACTATGATACACGTTGTATAAACCAATCCTCAGCTGAAAGCCATTCTGCCTCCGTACTTCCTGGCTGCTTATCCCATATAAGCTGTAGACCATGAGAGTTCAGGACCTGATATTCTGAGAATGATCCCAATCAGTGCCTGTCGATGTAAATCAACCTGCCTCCAAATCCTGGGTGTCATTTCGGTGCCTCTGCTTGCTGTTGCAATGAAATGTTGTCACCTACTATTAAATTATTAATGTTTACAATGCTGCTTTCAAAGATGCAGTCATGTTTGGAGCTCAGTTCACCAGTTCTGTGGTTTCTTGCTTAAGTAAACTTGGAATGTGGTAAAAGAATAACATTTTATTGCAATTAACTTGATTGGGAAACAATAGTGCATATATTTTAATAACACACATTCAACACTGTATGGTACAGTATGATCTGAAATTCACTGTAAATCACATGACAATGACAGCAATCACTGCAGCTGTGAACTATGTAAAAAAGCAACTGAAAATGAACAGGAAAATTTCATTAACTTTTGATCTCCTCCTCCTTTCTCATTTGCTTATTATTTACTCTTGCTCTGAGGTTACTTTGATACACTTGACAATGCTTATCCTTTTGTATGAAAACCAGAAGCCTTAGTGCTTTGGAAACATGAAGGTTCTTTCGAACTGTGCAGTCATGAGCTTCTTTCCTTGTTTTTTGGTTCCCTTTTCTCCTTTATTAATTGAAACCTGGGAGCTGATAACTTCATTTTGTACCTTGATGTCTTTCAGTTCTTTAGTCATATTTATTACTCAAAAGCTTTTTTTGGACTTATTCCTAATTGATGTTAATTTTTTTCACAAATGAGACAAAACAATAGAACAATAGTGGATGTAGTTTGTTTATTAGTAATGCTTTTTGTTTTGGTCTTTTAGTGACAGGTCTTTCACTATTCTGTTCAGACAGACCTTGGACTCACTGTGTAGCCCAGGCTGGCCTTGAACTCTCAGTGATCCTCCAGCCTTTGGCTCACAAGTTCCGGGATTACTTTGTGGACCACCAAGTCAGGAAATAATACATAATTTAGGATGTTCATATATCACCAAGAAATGAAGGAGGTAATGGTGTATTCTATAGCTGTACATACTGAATCATAAGATTCTCACTTAGAATATGAGGTTAGCGCTATCATCTCATTTACTACAACCTAAGTCTTTTAGCTAAATAGATGGATTGCTAGCTAGGTAAATAAAGTTTGATTTTCATAAAATCTAACTTTTAACAATATAAAACCTCAGGCTGGGGATTTAGCTCAGCAGCCTAAGTGCCTGCCTGATAAGCGCGAGGTTGTGAATTCGATCCCAGGTGCCGCCAAAAAAAAAAAAAAGTACAAAACCTCCATGTTAGTTCATCAAAAAGAATGGTTTGTGCTTTCATGGTTTGACTCTTGATTATTTTTTTCATGCCTTATCTTGTAATGCCTTTATTTTTCTGTAAACTCCTTGAAGATGAATACTATTTAATTCTTGATTTGAGTAATTTATTCTGCCAACTCGCTGCATATTTTTCATTTTCTATTTATGTCTATTCAAATCCTACCACTTTTATTTCCTTTGCATTCAGTTTTCTATATATAATTATTTAAATAATTTCTTACCATGGGAAGTTAATTAGGTATCTTCATTTTTATTTTTTAGGCATTTCTAAATATAAATTCTTCTGTAAACACTGATAATGCATTCATTATATTTTGGCATGTTGTTATTCATCATTACACATTTAAAAATATTTTTTGATTTTCCTTTTCACCTTTTTTTTAATAAAAACTTAATATTTGAGTATATTTCTTAATTTCTGGATATTTGTAAAACTCTCTGTAAAAAATTTGCTTCTAATTTCATTTTAGAACAAACATGACTTCTACCATTTGAGCTTGTATTATTTATATTATTTGAATTCCTTGAAGTTTGCTGTTTAGTCAAACAAGTTACATATGCATTTGAGAAGAATTTTTTCACCATATTAAAGTATTTTTTACATGAAGGTCTCATGTTCTTGGTTTATGTTAATTTCTAGTCTTCAATTTCCTCATCAATTTTATGTCTAGTTCTTCTATCCACTACTAAAGTTTTGGCTATTGTTGCTTCTGACTGTCTTTTTTGAGTTTTCCATTTACTCTTTAATTCATGCTAGTTTTTGCTTTATGTACTTGCTTAAGTGATCAATGGATATCTCTTAATCTGTTTTCACTACTATAATAAAGTATTTCTCCTAAGTAATTTATAAAGACTACCCGGACGGGAATATAACTTGGTGGCACAGCTTGTGTCTGGCAAGCACAATGTCATGAGTTTGATTCCAGGTACAAAAAAAAAAAATACAAATTATTTCTTTCGTTTTTCAAGGTTAAAATTTCTAATGCATGTCTATTTCAGAAATCTTTTTTCAACTAAATAATGTCTGGGTTCATTTTTATTAATTTTGTCTCTTGGCTATTATTCTCTGCTGTGGTGAAGCATTATTCTCAGATTTTCAATTGCTTCTTCAGATATGAACTCTTTTTTATTTTAACACCTTTGTCATAGCACATTTAAAACTGTCTAGTATACTCAACATCTGATTTTCAAGGATAGTTTTTTTGCTTCCTTTGTTTGTTGTTTATGTTAATACTTTTTTTCCCTTGGCATGTGTTATTTGCGTGTATATGTTTGTGTAAGAATGTGCTCATCTATAAAAGCAATCCTTTCAATAATTTAATATGGAAATTTTAGAAGACATTTCTGTATCCCCTTAGTTTTTGCTGTTGTCAGCATTTGTTTTTTTAGTAAGATCTTAGACTAATTCTTTAAGGTTTCTTAGACAAATACTTTTTTATGTGGTCAAAAAAGTATACATTTTAGACACTTAGTGATCAGATAATACTAGAGAGAGATTTTCTTAAATACTTTGAACCAATAAGTCTAAAAAATTTTACAGCAGGACTTCTTGTGTGTATTTTGGGGCATGTCATGTAAGTGTTTACCATTGTATTTGTCCTTCACTTCCAGTTTATGTAGAACTCAGGGTCATCTGAAGGTAAGAGATTAACGAATTTACAAATGTTTCTTAGCATAAGCATATAGATGAGCCAACAGGATAAATCAGTAATAATAGCTGAACTTCTAATGTATGAAATATTATGGACATTTAAATATGAAAATAAAATAAAATGCTGAAAACATTCAGGTCTAAATTTTAGTATATATAAATTAAGAAAAATACTTTGGTGTCCTTCAAAAAGTTTAGTTTATTAATGATATCCTACCATATATATATAAATTATTGCATTCTTCAATTGAAAAATACAGAAAACTTACAGCATTTTGTATTGATATTACATCCTCAGGAGCAAGGTGGAGAATATACTATGTTAATTAATGTTTCATGATAATAAACATATTTCTTGTCTCATCTCTATATAATGTTTTCTAAAATTGTTGATTTTTATGTGGAAGGATGAAGCACGCTCTAACCAGCTCCTACTACTATAATAAAATACCATAGCCCGAGTGTCTCAGACAACAGTTCACTTATTTTTCACAGTTCTGGTCCCTGAGAAGCTCAAAGTTTAGGTTCCCACAGATTTTTGTCCATGTTGAAGACCATTTTTCTGGATTACAGAGAGTTGCCTTTTGCCTGTATTCTCACATGAGGAATGAGAAAAATAACAGTTAAGTTGTCTCTTTATTCTTACAAGGACACTAATCTCATCTTGAAGATGCCACCCACATGACCACCTGTACACCCGATTGTATCCTAAAGATCCTGTCTCCTAATTGTTTCCTGTTGGTGATTAAGTCTTCAATGTGAGAAGAGACAAAGACATTTAGTCTATAATAAAGCATAAAAGAGATAACATTTAGTTTTATAACTGAATGTAAATATTTCCTGAACTTGAATATTTTTCAACACATTGAAGGGAATAGATATCAATCAATGAAGCAAATGAAATACGGCAGCTCATTGAGTTTAGTGTTCCAATGGAAAGACAGAACAATCACAAAACCTAATATCATATAAATACCACAATATTAACATAGTGATTCTTATCAAGCCCATATACAATATGGGAGTTCACTTTTGTTGAGACCAGGCTTTCAAACTGTCACCCAACTCCTTCTAACCAAACACCTTCTCTTATATACAAACTTCTCACCTACATGCAAATGTATTCAAACTGAATTAGTCAATCCTTTTTAAAATATTGAAGACATAGAGTATTTACAATCTTGTTTAATGTAGGTTCATTAGAATTATTTTTATAACTTTAAAACTGTTTAATTTTTATTACTGTATTCTCTTCCTATTCTCTGAACGATGTCATAAAATGCAAAATCATATTTGTGTATTAGTTAAGTATATTTCTCCTTTGTTATTTAACATATGCTTTATTGTAGGTCCTCATGGAATCTCAGCATGTATTTACGTTACAAAACCTAAACAAGAGAGAGTTTCTATGAAAACATTTAGAATGCAAACACTCAG
>RJWT010000955.1:0-54537 GCA_004365215.1 Cuniculus paca
AGCATAGCTGTTATCAGTCTTGGGTAATTATCATAGGATTGGCAAATGTGTTTCCGTATGTCTCAAGTAAAATAAAAGTGTAAGGCATTTATGTTTCACGTTTAATGGTTTCTGGTTTTATATGTGAAAGGTTTTTGTCCTAACATAAATTACTGGACATTATGGCAGTGGTCTAGCCTGACCACTACCCCCTCCCTCCTCTTCAGCCCTAATTACAACTTCCTCCTTCCCTTCCCCTGTACGCCAAAATTCCCATCAGTCTGTTACACGTCATCAATGCTCGCCCCAAGCGCCGTTTCCTTCCGGTCAGGGGGTCATATACCCCTCCCCCCACCTCCTCCATACCCTGCAGTGGAAATAGCTCAACCACACCAGTTGGGCATTCCTCTCCGCGTCCTCAGCCCCCAGTAAATTTCTCCTTTTGGTAGTACCTTCTGCTTCTCTATTGCACCGGAATACCCTAACAATATGAATGTTGACTAACTGTTGAACTACATTTTGTGATCTCAGGTTAAAGAAGATTATTATTTAGTAGCTTGTTTTACATCAAATGACAACAACAATCAAGTCATCCCTTTTGACAAGACAAAATGCTAATCTGAATTTTTATTTAAAATTTATTTCAATTATCTCATTCTTGTGTTTGTTTTTGCTATCCTAGGAATTTGTTTTAGTTCTGTTTTCTTTTATATAACAGAGAAAGGCAACAACCTCAGAAAATTGTTAGAGAATTGTGATTTTTTATTTTAAGGTTGAAATTACAGTTGATACTACTTTATTTCTGAAAATTGCACTTTGGTTAAAAACAGAAATGCACAGGAGAAATTAAGTAATATATTAGAATGGAAAGTAACAGCCCTTTCACAATGGTGATTTATATGGGAATCAAGTTTTTTGGTGTTTGTACCTTAAGGTGAAATATACACATTGAAATAAAAAATAATAGTAAACAAAGAAAGAGATCTTTTGCTGATGTGCATGGGCCCAAGAGAGGGAGGGATGGCAGAGGAAGGGAAGAGGAAGGAGATGTAAAAAAAAGATGCATTATGTACATGTACCAACTCTGCACAATGAATATAATCATTATGTTCTACAGGCATGTACTAACTAAAATAAAATTTTGAAAAAAAAAAAAGATGTGCCTTAGAAATATTAGTATATTACAAAGGCAAGGACTAAGCTAAGGACAAAGAGTAAAAGTTAACTTTACCTAGGATACTCACATTTGCTCTCATTATCAAATTTTGTACTTAAATTGCTTAAAATAACTTTAATTCTCATTTCACAAAATCTAACCTGCATTTTACCCATTTTACTAATTACAGCCTTTGTTGTACAAAGATTTACATCCTGAACATACTAGTTTCTTCTTTAATGTATGTGCATGCACACACGTCACACACACACAATTTTCCCTGGGGATTGAAGCCGAAGAGCACTAAGCTGTATCCCCAGACCTTTTTATTTTTTATTGTAAGACAGAACTTAAAATTTCTTTCTCATTAGTTGGCAAGAGTCCCCGCCCCACTGTGTGAACTCTTGATTGGCAGTTGCTCTACCAATAGGCCACATTCTCAGATTGTTTTGTTTTGTTGAGACAGAGTCTTGCTACATAGTTCATACTATCCTTGAACTCACTGTGTAACCTAGGCTGGTCTTGAACTCACAGGAATCTCTTGCCTCAGCCACCTGAGTACTGGGATTGCAGACATGTGCCACTATGCCTGGCTTCTCAGGTCTTTTTAAAATAAATTTTATCCTGCTGGGCAGAACCAGGAAGGAAGCTACACCACTACCCGCTCCCCACCCCCAAGGAGCTGATGATTTGGAGAAACTATTGTTTGATTGACTTTGCAAGCCTAAAGCCAGTAGTCTGAGCAACTATTTGGAGGATAACAATATGCAATATAGTAACTGTTGTAGATTTCCTGATGTTTTATCGCTGTTTTGTTTTGTTTTATTCCTTTTAAAATAAAAAAAATTAAGAGCTGGACATGGTGGGGCACACCTGTAATCCCAGCACTCGGGAGACTGAGGCAGGAGGAGGGAGGCTCAGGCAAAAGGATCATTGTGAGTTCAAGACCAGCCTGGGCTACAAAGTGAGTGCATGGCCAGTCTGAACTGCATAACGAGACCCTGTCTCAAAAAGACAAAGACAAAATAAATAAATAAAATTTAAAAATTAATTGATTAATTAAATTTTATTTTGAAACACTGTTTTGCTAAATTGCCCAGGCTGCCCTTGAGAATTCATACTCATCCTGCTTCTACTTTCACTAGTTGGGATTACAGGCTTGTGCCACCACATCCAGCATTGAAAGTCTTGTTTTTGAGTACAGAATGATTTATCTCACTGCCTTCTTGATCCTCATTTGAAGATTTATTAAGATACTAAATTAACAGGTCTACCTAAAATCAAACTATATTCATCCTGTTCTCTTTATTCTGACCTTCCTTCAGTGTTCTCATCTCAAGATATGATACCTTGTTGTACTCTTCTTCCGTATCTAGCATTTTGTTTATCAGGAAAGGTCTCCGCCCTCAAAGTACAGTATATCCAAATCTGACCACTCTGATACTTACAGTTACTATAACCCTGGCCCCACTTTTCCGTGGGTTATTGTAGTAGTCTCCTAACTAGTCTTCCTGCTCTTATTCTTTACCTTCTTATAACATTTAACAGTCTTACAGTATACAGAAAACAGATACAAAACATAAATCATGTTAATCTCTCCAGGATCTTTTAATGACTTCCTTTCACACTTAAATAATAGTTTTTTTCCCCTCTGTTGCCTGCAAATACCTAATAGTTTTATCTTTTCTCTGTCCTTATTCATTGGCACGCTCAACTGTAACATAATGTCCTTGTTTTTCTTCAGCTATCCTATACGTGTACATATACAGTGTTGGGGAGTTAAAGCCCCCTACCCCCAGTTCTTATGTAGGCTCTTAGGCTGGATTCAGGAACCAACCTAAATATGATTGATTAAGAACTAAGCATACCAGTTTTATTTTACATGTAAATGGGGACCTTCAAAAGAGAGTGAAGTCTGAAGAACTGATCAAAGCAGATGCTTTTGTAGCCTTTAGGCATAGAACATTTGTGAAGAAATGACAGAACAAATGGATCACTGGACCAGGGTTGTAAATTTGACGGATGTCACTAAGAATGGAAGTGTGTAATGCTAGTTGAACCTTAAAGATTACTCCAGTGACTTTACTCAGGTTTTTTGCAGCCCCATTTTCTAGTCTGTGGTGCAAAAGCCTATTTTTTCACCATAGTACATTGAACCATTCCTCCAAGAAAGATTCCTTAGGCTTTGTATACCTATGAAAAGACAGGCCAAATGACCTTTCCTGTAGTTACAGTTCCTCAAGAAGTGATTTTAGTTTGAAATAAGGACACCAATTCAGCCTTTTTTTTTTTTTTTGATGGGGAGGGATCGTTGTTTGAGACAGGGTCTCATTTTAATTCAGCCTGGTTTTGAACTCACTATGTAGTCCAGGCTGACCTTCAATTCATTGCAATCCTGCCTCAGCCTCCTGAGTGCTGGGATTACAGGCATGTGCTACCATAATGGCATATTTTTAACTCTTTTAGTAGTATAAAAGCTAGGACTCTTCTGTGAGACATTTGTGCTTTCAAGTGTTTTAGTTACTGTGACTATAGGGCTGTTTTTTTCTTTCTTTCTTTTTTTTTTTTGCTGCACCACGGATTGAACTAACAACCTCGCGCTTGCCAGGCAGGCGCTTAGGCCACTGAGCTAAATCCCTGGCCCTAGGGCTGTTGTTTTCATAGGTACAGTGCTCTGTGAAACAGAAGTTCATTTCTTTCATTTGGTCATATGGATCACAAAAGTAAGAAAAATTCTCTTGAGGTTAATTAATAGAACTAATTCATTTTAACTGCATAAGATTTTATTGTGTGGTGAGAACAGCATAACAAAGGTTGTATTAGAAATTGACATCTCTAAGAAAGCTTTAAATATGTAGTGCATTATCAAATATTTTTCATTTGTCAGTGTCTTTACATTTTTAAATAGATGACACATGTTTGTGCTTCAGAATTCAAAGATAAAAGTGGAAGCTGGGTGTGGTGGCACACACCTATAATCTGAGCACTTGGGAGGCTGAAGCAAGAGGATCACTGTGAGTTTGAGGCCAGCCTGTGTTACAAAGTGAGTTCAAGACCAGCCTGAACTGCATAATGAGACCCTGTCTCAAAAATACAACAACAAAAAAAGATAAAAGTGTGGTTATGGTTGAAGTTTCTTCCAATTATCCAATTTTGCTCCTCCTAGAAAACTAGTAAAAGATTTTTTTATGTAGCAATAATCTTTTATGTGTAGAGAGTATTTTATGTATGTTTTATTCTTCCTCAGCTGATTTTAGGGCAAGAACATGTAAATCTGCCTCATTCTTTTAAACAATATAATACTCTGTTGTAGGTCTGTAAGTACTACAATTAATGTAATCTTACTGGTGAATAAATAGGCTGTTTCTAGTTTTTTTGCTGCTAAAATTTCTTTTTAATAGATTTTTAATAAGATTATACCCGCTGGATAAATCTTAAAAGTATTGTTAGGTCCACAGGTATGTATATTTTAGAGTATCATAAATGCTGCCTAACTTCTCCTTACTAGTTTTCAAATAGTTTATGTTCCTACTAGTAGTTTTTGACCAAAAGATTTGCCAGATATTTTTGTTAAGGACCAGATCGTAAATATTTGCTACTTTGGTACTACGAATTAAGTATTTATTGGTGGCTCTTTCTTGTGATACTATATCCTGAATTTAAATGCAGAGATATGAAAGGTTGCATACAATACTACTTTTTTTTTTGTCATCCATGTAATTTAAACTGCTCACCATGCAAAATGAAACAATTACAGAGCATTTGCTGTGTGGCCTGCTTGTAAGGATAAAATGTTGAATACGAAAGACTCTAATCTTTACCTTTAAATGCTAACAGTCTGGTAGAGGTGCGTGCGTGCGTGCGTGTGTGTGTGTGTGTGTGTTTACATGTTTACACTCAGCTTCTGTATTTACATTTTAACCCTAATCTTCTCTTATTATGAGAATTTTCGAATAAAAGAAATAATTGAAATAAGACAGCCAGTGTTTGTAAGGCTATACTCTCCCCTTCTTCCCTCCCTTCTTCTCTTATAGGGTATAGTTTGAGAAAGCAAGTTACAGATATGATAATGCTTCACCTGTAAGGCATTTTATTTTATTTATTTAATTAATTTTTTTTATCTTTTTGAGACAGGGTCTCACTATGTGATTTAGGCTGGTCTTGGGCTCACTTTGTAGCCTAGGCTGGTCTCGTACTTGCAGTGATTCTCCTGCCTCAGCCTCCCAAGTGCTGGGATTACAGGTGTGTCCCACTACATCTGGCTTGTAAGGCATTTTAAAGTTTTTTTTTGCTTTGTTCTCCCCTACCAATGCCCATACTGTGTATTGAATGCAGGGCCTTTTCATTGACCTGTGTCTCCAACTCTCACCCCCATTAAAGTTTTTTAAAAATATGATACTGGATCTCACTAAATTGCTGAGTTTCCCAGGGTGGTCTTAAACTTGAGATCTTCCTGCCCCAGACTCCTGGAATGTCAGGATTACAGGCATGTACTACCACATGTGGCATATCCTTTAAGATCAGCATCTATTTTATATTCTCTTGTCTGAATCAATTATTTTAGAAAGTAGGAAAGAGTGATTATTCCTCATATACTCTTTTCTCTACGTTCATTATTAACCATTCTTCTTCTTTTTTTTTCTTTTTTTTAAGAGAAAGTCCCTTCTTCCCCACTTTGGCATCATACAAACTGAGATGTTTATTTGTTCATCCATCATTGCACTATTACTTGTTTTTCTGTTTCACTCTATTTTCTAGCTCCTGAGAAATAGGAATTGTTACTTTTTTTTTTTCATCATTTCATCCTTAGTGTCTAACACAGTACTTAGCACAGAATACATGCTTAATGAGTGAATCAACACTTTAGGCATTGGGAGCTATTGGATTTCATACGAGGGTGTAATATGGAATTTTTTTTTTTTTTTTAGGAGACAGGGTCTTGTTATGTAGCTCAGCCTGGCTTGAACTCAATGGCAGTCCTCTTGCCTCAGCACATAAGTGCCAGAATTACACTCATGCACCACCATGCCTGGCTAAGTTATGTTTTTAGAAAGATAATATCGGTGTTTCCACCAGGATAATTTGAGGAAATCTTTTCACTCTGTAGTTAGAACTTAGTTTCACTCTTAGTTAGGATTTAGTTACAAATAACTTAAACAAAAAGAGGAATTTATTGAAGCATGGCATCTCTGCAAGGGTTGAAAAACCAATCACGTGAACGTTTATCTGAGCTTCTGGAACAGATTAAAAACAAGAATTCCAGTGCCACTAATATTTTCATTCCTTGCTTCTCTCTGCTTTTGCATTATTGAAGATACTCCAGTGGTACAGAAAGAGATTTGAAGTATTAGAGTTAGATACTATAGTGGTAGAAATGGGATTGAGAGAGATAAAGCTGTACAGTTGATGAAATTTCTCAAGAGAATTGGAATTATTCTTTTTTCTGTCTCGAGCAACTGCTGCTTTGGTGAGTCTGCTAATTAAGTGAAGAAAATAGAAGATGTGTATATTTGGAATGGGTTGATGAGTTTGATTTAAGAGATTTTAAATTGAGGTTCCCTACAGACCTACAGAGGTTTAAATAGAGACACAAGAGGTTGAATATAGATATCTAAATCTTGAAAGAAAGGTCTAAAGTAAAATGATGAGAACATTAGTAGCACAAGTCATCGCTATGCATAGCTAAAATCGTTTAGTATGAATATGAAATAAAAGAACTAAAATCCTGGAGAAACACTAATATTGAAACCTTTAATAGTGGAAGTGAACTGTAAAATAATAGGCCAGTTACAAAGAATATAGTGCCAAAGAAATCAAAAAATTTTACCCTAGAGGACCATGCCACACAAGGATTGAAAAATCAATTTGACTAGTCTCTGATGTTGTTAATAAGAGTATTTTCAATGGGAAGTTGGAATTGATTATATTAACTTAAAAGAACTAACTATTGGGAGGTTAAATAGAGAAAATAATAGTGTAAAAATTTTTTTCTACAAGTTTGTGAAGGAAGGGGGTGAAAGCAGTATACCAGGGTTTGAAGTTTTCTTTATTTTGGAATGGGGAAGACTTTAGCATATAGTTAGAGCAATAAGCTGTTTTTCAAAAAAATTTTAAGATAGGCTAAATTTTATTTTCCTTTAAATGCTACTTTAAACATTAACTACTTTCAGTTTGTAGTGGTGTTAGTGCAGAGAAAATGGGACTCATGAGACCTAAGGCATAGGTTCTATTACAGTTGAGTATTTTGGGCTCAGCTACCCAGAATATTTGTCAAAATTATAATTGTCACTTTTATATTACCATCTGTGTTTCAGTCACTGTTTTAATAGGCCTTTTATACATAACTATCATTAATCCTCACCACAAATTAATCTCCAAGGTGAGTATTATGCAGTTTTACATCTAGATTCTCAAAAGAGTTTCCTCCTCAGAATAATAGATTTTGAGGATTGTGCTATGTTTTCACCACAGATATGTCTGATTCTGAGATTGGTGCTCTTTTCTCCATATCACTTTGCCTTCCTTTCTAGCTTGAAGCTTTTCAAGTCTTGGCTCCCCATTTCCTTAACTGTCAGCTAAGGGATAGTCTTATCTGTCACACCTATATCAAAATGTTAAATGAATACTATGACGATATTATCAATATTTTATTTGAAAAGAAAAAAATATATTTGGTTAAATACCAGACAGACCTTATAATTGTGGTCATCTTTAGCACTATCATTTGTCTAAACAGTATTTTACTTTTTAAGGTGGTGGTATCATGGATACAGAAATGTCTGAAGATATAGACCACAACCTAACTCCTACCCTTGACAGCATGTCTTATGGAATGCCGAATCAAACAGGATCTGAAAATTCATTGCTGGATGAAGATGATTATTTTTTGAACTCTGGGGATCTTGCAGGAATTCCAGTCGTTGGTAGTGACAATGAGGATGAACAGGATTTTAGTTCAAAGGAGAATCTTGTTTCTTCAATTCATACTGATGATAGCTTGGAAGTAGAGAGAAGAGTCACACAGCATGAATCAGACAATGAAAACGAAATACAAATTCAAAATAAATTAAAAAAAGACTTTTCTAAACAGTTTGATCAGGTTTCTGTCTTTAAATCGATTCGGAAAGATTTTAGTCTAGTAAGAGAAAACAGCAAAGAGACATTTTCTGGAAAGGAGAAAAATAGAGACCTAACTTATCATGAACGTGAAAAACGGTTGGATAAACCCCATAAAGATTTGGATTCAAGGTTGAAAAGCAGTTTTTTTGATAAAGCAGGTAATAATTGTTGAAACAGAACCTTAAAACACAGTAAAAAAAGTACTGATAATATAGCTTTTATTACTTTTGATGTTGAGTGAAATATGAACAGTTAAATTCATTGTAAGCTTGTCATTTTTCTTTTATCCTTGTTCTTTGCAGAGTGACTGAATTTCTCCCAGTAACTTTTGGTAATGGTATAAATGGTTGAAAAATAGCTCTAAGCCTCATTTCTCCCTTCCCTGGTTGCAATATTTTGATGAGAAGGCAAGATACTCGAATCACCTGTTCATTTTCTTTGGTTGAACATTGGAAGCTGAAGTTGGATTTAACTTCTTTGTGCTGTAAGCACTAATTCAAACTGCTGTCCCACCAATAAGTTTAAATTAGGGAAATTTTTTTTAAAGTTTATATTTTATGTTTTAGAAGTTTCCTGAGGTTTCTTTTGAGCCTCTTTGTCTAGTATACTGTACTTTATAATTCTAGTTTCATTCTTGAATATATCACATATTTTCTTCTGTATCTTCCTCTCTTCTTACTGTTTCGTTTGCCTATATGTCATTTTCTCTTTTTTGAGTATATACCTGGAAAAGTACTTCTTATCTGGTAATGCCTAACTCATAACCTCTTCTACTTTGTAGTCATTCCTAACCACTCTAAAATCAAGAATGATTTCCTTAGCTACAATATCACAGCATTTTGTTTATGCCTCACATTTATAATACTTGTCACAGATTATTATAGTTCTGTTTTCGTTGTTGTTGTTTTACCATACTTCCTAGTATGGGAGTTTCTTGAGGACAGATTGTATCTTAATTCATCTTTGTATTCTTGAGGCCTAACCTGGTGTAATGAAAATTGTAATCCTTTTATGATTTTTTTTTTAAATAGGGTCTTGCAATGTACACTAGGTCAGCATTGAACTTGCTGTGTAGCCCAGGCTGGCCTCCAACTTGTGATCCTCCTCCCTTAGCTTCTTGAGTGTTGGGATTACAGGTGTGCACCACCAAGCCAGGCTCAGATGTTAAATTGATGTGAAGGAGAGCAAGTATACATACCAATCCTTATATTTTTTCTGACAATACTAGGAAATACAGGATAGAAAGAACAAACCAGTATAGTTAAAAAGTACAACTGTTTTGAGATTTTTGATATACAAGACTATGCAAGAGTATATTTTCAGATATATATTGTTCAGTATCTATTTTTAGTACCCCTAGAAAGGATATCAAGAGTTAGGAAAGTCTTTTGTTCTCAAGGAACATAGTGTCTAACAGAAGGGACAGATAAGTTAAATAGAAATGTCAGTGACCAGTTTACTAGCATAAGACTTATTTATAGTTAAAGACAATGGTAGAAGTATTTGTCACAAGGAAGTACAAGATTTCTTTCAAATAGTGGAAGCAGTGTGTTTTAGGTATCCTAAGAGGAGAGGGATAAATTTTAAGTTAGTGAACAGGGGATATTTGTAGAGGAGACGTGAATTTTGAACTCAGCAGAGTCTAGAAAACTGTATAAACATTAGGATAGAGGAGACTTGGTATAGAAGTAGCAGAAATAAAGAAGAACAAGTAATTTTCAGAAGGTAGTGAATAAAGTAATCACTTGATGTTTAAGCTAGCAAAAGGTGTGAAGTAAGGCTAAAAGGTAGGTGAGGACAATGTTGTACATAACTTCGAGTGAAACTACCTTTTGGGTGTTTTTTGGGACCCAATTCACTCTAATGAGCATCTGTGTTGGAAAAAGAGATGATGAACAAATGATAGCTTTCTAGGTCACTCTGTAAGATTTGTTATTCATATACATATGTTTGTTTGTTTGTTTTTCTTTTAATAGCTAATCAAGTTGAAGAAACATTACATACCCATTTACCACAAACCCCAGAAACAAACTTTAGGGTAAGTTTTCAGTGTGTATGTAGATTGCTGTTACCTGTGGCAAGTGTCAAAGTTTTCTTTATGTCACTTTCTAAATTCTAACTATATGTGTTAGGTAGAGTGCTAATTTTTTTTTTAACGTTGCTTTATTTGAATAGGATGTCTTTGGAGACATTCTAAGAAGCCTCAGCTCTTAGGTTCTTTATTTGTATTTAATATGTAGATCTATAGCACATTTACTTTTAGGCGTAGGGACTCTAGTGAATGTCCACAGAGTTCATTACCAACAAGCTTTTCTTTGGGTTAAGCCTGAAGAGGAATAATTTTAACATTTGAATACTTATTAATCCTTTATATTGTGTTTTAGGATTCCAGCTACCCATTTGCCAATAAAGAATCCATTGGTTCGGAACTGGGGAATTCCTTTGCATCAAATATTAGAATTAAAGAAGAACCTTTGGATGATGAGTATGACAAAGCAATGGCACCACAGCAGGGACTACTAGACAAAATTAAAGATGAACCTGAAAATGCTCAAGTAAACATTTCACCTTTTTTTTAACCCCTTCTTTTTGTTCACACATTGAATTACTCACATGAGAGAGGAAGAGCTTAAGAAGTGAAGTAGTTGGTTAACAGGGTGAAAGGAAACTGTTAAAGGAGGTTGAGGCAATTTGAATAGTTTTGCAAGGCGTTACTAAGAGCTATGAAAGTTTTCCTGAGTAGTAATTAAGGCTTTTAATCATCTCTGTTTCTTAATACCACTGTGAGTTTTCAATGCATTTCAGTGAAGGATTAAGGAAATGTTGAGTCTTTAAGGATCTGAGATGGATACAGTTATAGCTGAAGGGTTATAGCTTCAGTTATAACTGACGGGGTAATGGTGCATTTATAGGATTTATAGGTTTGTGTTGTGATTCAGTATAGAATGACAAGCTTTTTGCTAGTGAGGTATAGGTTAGGTGTGGATTTAACATTTTCAGAAAGGGTTACTGGACAGATTGTCTTTGGAAGGCTTGTTTGAAGAACCAGTTTGTTGGGTGAGTGGGTAAAAGATAAAGGAGGCTTTGTTGACTGTGTGTGATCCCAAGTTTTAGATTTTTTATTTTTAGTATGGGTAAAGGTAGAGCTCTGCTCTTTCACAGTTGCTCTGGAGGTAAAAGTCATAGGGATTCTGTAACTGTGAAGTCATAGTCAGCTAAATTATCCTTGTAGATAATCACATTGCAGTGATTGGAGTTGAAGAAAGTTGTATCAGATGCTGTAATTATTTTGAAATGTAGGAAGAAGTCCAGGGGATGACTACACAACAGCAGCAGTTGTTTGAAGACAGCCCATGTTTTGTACATGTGGCATTAATTTAGAAGATGAGAAGTGAAGATAGCATGAATTAACCGTTTCTCTGAAATAATATTTGATCTGGAGAAAACTTACATTTCCCTATTATTTATATTAGATAATAGGGTTTTTCATTCATGTTTCAACTTTGACAGCAATGACATTTTGTGCCAGATGATTTTCTGTTAAGAGGGGTTGCCATGTACATTGGAAGATATTTAGCAGTATTCTTGGCCTCTACCTAGTAGATGCCTTTAACAGCAGTGTCCCTTCGCCAGTTGTAACAAAAATGTAACAGAAATGTCTCCATTATAGACAAGTGTCTCCTGAGGAGCAAAATCATTTACTATTGAGAACCACTGTTTTAGAATAAAGAGAGGAAAAGTGGGTGATTATAGCAAAGTGATTGTGGAGGTAGATGATTCATATGAGTTAAATTGACACGCATATAAGCAAGAATTCTGTGGTGCCCAGGAGAAGATAGGTGTATCACAATAGTGATAGTAAAACTGTAGGAGTTGGGTGGATATGAGTATAGTTGCAAGAAAGAAAATATAGAAAAGGACATGAAAATATTTGAATGGAAGGTGGATTAAAATTTCACATGTTTATAGACGCAGATAAACAGAAAATATTATCAGAATTAGAAATAAATGTTCTGACACCCAGGGAAAGTTTATGTAGCAGTGTGTTTCTCAGAACACTACAACCATGTCAATATGTAAGTCAGATCCTGAATCTCTTTACGTGCCCCAATGTGCACATAGGGAATGTGTAAGAAATCATAATGCTGGCAGGGTACCAAAGGCATCTCTTTTCTTCTGTACAGTACCCACTGATATTTCCTTGGGACGAAAAGTACAAATACAGTGACAGTAGAGAGTATGGTTCCAGTGGCTGGAGAATATAAATAGGATGAAATGGATAGAAATGCCTGTATCTTTTGTACTTTCTCAAAATTATGAAATGTGTTACAAAACATTAAGTATGTAGTTTTATTGTGACTACAGGGGAAAACTTCTCCCAGAGGCTCAGACCTGATTGATTGGACACTTGACAATCAAGCAGTAATATGGATAGGTTTGGGACATAAGATTCAAAAGCATTCTTTATGCTGACCCTACCATAAAGCAGTCCCAGCAGGTGAATGGGTATAACTAGGTTTTCCCTGAGCATTCCTCTCTGTTGTTAGCCTGACCAGTTCTGTAGGATCAAACCTTTGATAATTCTCAGAAATTCTTCAGGAGAGCTCATTATGAATTACAGGTCCTGATCCTTTCCTCTTCTTTTATCTTTCCTTCTCTCAGCTCCTTCTTCCTTTCTCCCTCTACTTTCTAGTCCTCTTCTATTATCTATCTTATTATTATGCTGTTCTTTTGGGTATTTCTCCCCTATAATGATTGGAAATCTATATTCCTGGCTTTTTAATACTACATAATGCTTTATTAATCTTAATAATTTCCCATGGACCAGAAAAGGGGATTCCAGTGTGTTGTTTTCTTAGTCTCAAAAATTATACTACTAACCTTTCAAAAATTACTGATAGATTTTACAGTTGTGATCAACCTTTACTTTTGACCATTAGTTACTAGTAACTTTTCTCATGGTTTAATAAAATCATAGTTTTAGCTTCTGGCACTTTTCCAGAGCCTTCCTTTGCTTTACTGTATACTTAACTTTGTAGTTTTACTTTCTGCTCACTTCTTAATTCTCCTTTTTACACAATTCATTTTGGTCTTGGTTTCTTTCTTTCCCATATGAATACCTAAGATGTTGAAGTGTGTGCATACATATTTAACTTGCTCTTGGTTATTCATTTAGTTATAAATTTCCAGGTTGTCATCATTCTTCTGCTTCTGTTACTGGTATAACATCATTTGGTTTTCCAGTTTGATTTCTTCATTCTGATACCTTTGCATGTTACTATAGTATTTTCTGTTGTGACTGTATAGGCATAGATGTTTTTATGTATGCTATGTTGTTTTGTCCCTATATAAAATAACTATATATAAGATGGCTTGAGTACAGATATTTAACTATATTTGCAGATAAAGAGGTGAATTTCATAGAAATTAAGTTAATTACTCAAGGCCATATTGGAAAAAGCCAGTCTGGGGTCACATTCAAGGTCTTACTTGGTTAATCTACAATCCTTCTGTAAATAAATGTTTAATTTTTTTGAACATCCAAAGAAGATTTTAAAATAGAAACTTTAAGGAAGCAGAGACCTTCTTTTTTCTTTTTTGTATGTGTTTTGAAAGCTAGACATTTAATAAATATTATGTTAAATTCATGATTATTTTATTGTTAAAAATGATAGAGCTAATCTCTAATCTTTCATTGAAATAAATAAACTGAGACAGGAAAGCAAATTGCCTCAGTGTTACATTAGTCATTCATGCAAGCTTGGAAAGTAGAATGTAGTCCTTTACATGTTGGTGCTGTATTTTAGCTATGTGAAATTAATTTGTAGAAACCTTGTTCTTTGTTTTTTGTTGTTTGTTTCTTTTTGTTTTTGTTTTTGTTTTGGTACTAGGAATTGAACTCATGACCTTGTGCTTACCAGGCAAGCTCTTGAGCCGATGAGCTAAATCTCTGGCCCTTGTTGTTTGTTTCTAAAATACTGTCAGGAGATACTGATATGGATCTTCCTTTGGTGGTAAATGAAGGGAAAGTAGAGATTTTCATAAAGAACTTTTTATTTTAATACTTTTTTTTTCTTCTGAAAGCTTTTGGGTCATCAATCAGATATTCTCAAAATGTATTTATCAATTATTTGCTAATCATTGATTTGGATCAAATATTTAGAAAATTAGTTATTTTTGATGGACACAGACAAATCAAACATGCTGCTTTGAAGGTTTTATGGTGTGTTCACAGTACTTAAGATACATACATAGTTTAAGTAATATGTACACTTGTGGGTTAAAAATGTATCAGAAGTTTGAAATTGTCATCACAGAGCTGATTAGAGACCATACATTTTAGATAATGAATATTGATTATTTCTGGAGTTCCTTGAAATTAAAATTTTTTTTGCTGGAGAGTTGCTTTAATAAACTATGTAACAGCAATGGGGAACCTTTTAGAGGTTTCAGTGATTCAAACAGCCCACTACAGCACACGTGCAGCAGGTTCACCCCCACTGCTATATAACATATGGATGTCAGGATAAGTCAATATTAGAAAGTTTTAAATACATATATTTTCATCAGCAGCATATCTACATAATAACTTTGTTAGATGCCAGAATATATCTCTGTAATTCATTACACATTTTTTATAATACTCTTTTGATCATAGCAAAGAAATACCCATTTTAGATCAATAGCAATTATTGAATTTCAAAGTAAAATGTTGAGAACTTTTGTTAGTAATTGCTGAAGTAATGCAGATTACTGATGTCAGCATTATTATTTAACTCTTGTTGAATTTTTGACCTAATAAATGTTAAGAAAATTAGAAGAAGTAGTAATGGAAGTGGGAAAGTAAAATTACCATCATTTGCTGGTAAGGATCTTTGTTAGAGAACTGACAGAACTCATCAAAGATTAGTGGCATACCCAATTGAATTATAGTTTTATAAAATATAGCAATATCTCTATAAATCAGTTTCCAGTGAGATGTTATAGTCAAAAAGATTTTCTATTCCCAGCAGTAACTAAAAAGCACTATGTCAGATAAGAGACAACTTGAATGAATGGAGACCCTTTTTGAACTGTAAAAAATATTGTGATGTCATTTATTCCTATATTAAAATTCAGATTTGAAGCCGGGCGTGGTGGCACACTATTGTAATCCCAGCACTTGGGAGGCTGAGGCAGGAGGATCATTGCAAGTTCAATACCAGCCTGGACTACAAAGTGAGCCCAAGGCCAGCCTGAACTGCACAGCGAGACCCTGTCTCAAAAACAAACAAACAAAAAAAGGATTTGATGTAATTCTGATGAGAATATTGATGGTTATATTCTAAAGTTTTGAAGAGTAACAAGAAATGCACACACATATACATTGCATGTATATTCTAAAATAAAATAGTGGGGAAACCATGTTAAGCATCCTACAATTTCATTAGGATAGTGGGCTATCATAAGTAAGGCTGATGATGATACAGAATAGATAGCCCTAAGATAGATATTGTTAAGAAAGCTGGGGTTGGTAGGTTATAGGTGGCTAGCCAGATCTAACCTGCCCCACTTAAAATTTTTTGTTTTCTGCCCGCTGATTTATTAAATAAATTTTAATTGAAACATTGCCACATTCATTTATTTACATGTTGTCTGTGGTTGCTTTAAATCTACCAGGACAATTGAGTATATGTGCTGCTGAAGCGAGCACTATCAGGACAGTTGAGTAGTTGTGACAGAGACCACATGGCCTGCAAAGTCAAAAATATTTACTATCTGGCCCTTTGCAGATAAAAGTTTGCTGACCCTTGGATTAAAGGACTGTATTATAAACAATGAAACCACTTTCTTATAATTTTATTATGGAAGTAAAACTTTGTAACAGATAGAAGAAATCACAAAGGTAAAGATTGTCAGACTTTATAAAATGGAAACCTCAGTACATAAAAAATTTAACGTGGAATACATATTCAGCAAATGTTGATAAATGCTGCACAGGATTGATACGGTTGTATTTTAGTGCATTTGTAATGAACATTAAAAACAACTGCAATTTTAAACAAAGTAGGAAGAGACTTAATTAGCCTGTTTCCTAAATTGTTAGTTTATAATTAGGAAGTTTTGTTGGGGAGAAGAATCTGTGATTATCAGAAACATTTACTATGTATCTTTTTGATTAATAATTCCACTTTAAGAGTTAAAGTGTAAATATCAACAAAGATATTTATTATGGCACTACTGATTACACTAAATGTGGGAAAATTTAAATGGAGCAGCATTGGGTTATAGCTACATAATCTCAGTTGCCTTATAAGGCCTTATTAGAGCCTGAGGCAAAAGAGAAAAAAAGTTATACTGATTCTGTCTTTAATTAAAATTTTGATATTTTGTTCATCCTAGATTTTTGCATAAATGTTGATTTTTAAAAACATTACATTAAATACTATTTTCTTGCCTTAGGGTTTTGGTGCCTTTAATTTTGTGCATGAGGAAAGTGCACTTACCTTAGTCATGTCCCTGTAATCTGATATGTCACTGAAGTAATGTATTTTGGTATTTTTCAAATTTTAGTAATGTATCAACAAACCCCACCACAACAAAGGAGCATGTCTGCAATACCACAGAATTTCAATGAGGAATCTTGTAGTATTTTGGAAACTTTTTACTGTGTTAAACAGTATCTTAAAAGTTAGAGGTATTTCTCAGTGTTATCACAATGAAACAGTGTAATTGTAAAAGCAAACAGCATTGAAAAATTGTAGAACTCAGTTATGTACTGGTTATTGATGACTTAAAGTATGTTTACATGCACTTAAAAATCTTTGAGATAATACAATTTAAAAAATGTTCTTTCAGAATTCTCAGACTACCTGGATTTCAGGGGTTCTTGTACTCCAATCTTAGAAACACTGGTACTTTACCATGGGACATTATCTTGGAGTAATATGCACTAATAAGCAAAAGTTCAAATGATTCAAGAGAGTAGAACATCAGTTCATATAAGTAGCTTATTATTTAGAATAATTACAACTGTGTAAAGAAAGCCTTTGAATAAAGAAGGGGAAAAGACTGGAAAGAAATATACCAAAAGAGTAACAGTGTTCTTTTGGGATGATGGAAATGTGATTAGAATTTTTTCTATTTACTTAAATTTTCTATAGTGACTGTGTATTACTTTTATAATAAACAGTAACTTGATTTCTGTAATATTGAACTTTCAAAAATAATTTATAAATATTTGGTAGTGCCACAGGCTAATTAAGTAGCTAACGTTCATTTTTTTCCTCTTACTCTCCCAGCGTATACAAACATATTAAACCTTTGTTAATTATAGTTTGGTTACTGTTTTGTATTTTATTTCTTATTGTGAATATTTGCTGCCTCTATGTAGCAGTAGTGAAACATCTTGAATGCCTGGATTTCTTTACATATTTGTTCTTTTCTCTGTATATTTACTTATTTGTTTTCCTTTTTAAAGGAGTATAGTCATGGCCAGCAGCAAAAAACTCAAGAGGGGGAACTGAAAATTAGTGCTGTGTTTTCCGTCAGTGGCAGTCCTCTTGGTAAGAAACAGAATTGAATATGTGAATCCTAGCTTATTCTTACCAACATGAATAAGAGGAAGTTTCTGCTTATACTATATTAATAAACTAGGCAGTTCTCTCGGTCCATTTAGAATGCATTAGATTGTACATTGTGTAGTTACTGTTGAATTTTAAGACTAGCTCCAGAAGAAAAAGAAAAAATAGTTAACTTTAAATGTCTGGTAAAAAGTTAAACATTTTTTTTCAATTTTTTTTTTTTTTTAAGCTCCACAGTTGACTACTGGCTTTCAGCCTTCACTGGCATCATCTGGCGCGAATAAAATGCTTCCTTCAGTTCCAGCCACAGCTGTTCGAGTTTCCTGTTCTGGTTGTAAAAAAATCCTCCAGAAGGGGCAAACTGCTTATCAGAGAAAAGGGTCTACTCAGCTTTTCTGCTCTACATTGTGCCTAACTGGATACACAGTTCCACCTGCCCGCCCACCGCCTCCTCTCACCAAGAAAACTTGTTCAAGTTGCTCAAAGTACAGCAGAATTCTCAGTTACCTTTTTTTGTTCTCTTTCCTTTACCATTGTTTTTAGCCTGTGTATTTTTTCTTACATTTCTGTGTTTAAAAAAAAAAATATCACACAGTTAATACCAACATGTTGCTGTTTTCAGTCTTTCTGGATGCTAGGTGCTTGGCTTTCTTTTAGCTTTAAAAAACACACCATATATATTAAGAATTATTATAAAAATCAACCTTTCATCTCAGTTGAGATGCTTTATATAAGAAAAAAGTACCCATTAGGAGTATTATGTTACTGTAGTGTTTTACCTTGTAACTGTAGACATTGGATACTTAGGTCCAACAGATATTTGATGTTTGCTGTTCTGTTACATAATTGGAATTTAGTATTTTTATTCTTAACATGTAATGACTCCCCCTCCTCTCTCTCTCTCTCTCTCTCTCTCTCTCTCTGTATATATATATACATATATAAAATCTCTTTTCATTATCTCTGAACTACTTTATGAGGTCCACTACAACGTTTAATAACAAAAAGGGAGTTTGCACTAAGGTTATTCTGATTTATTTGAGGAATATTAAGGTCCTCTTGATATGTTTTGTAAGGTGATTTAAAAACTAAGCATGTCATAAAAAAATCTTTTTTCATTTTGAATGATACTGGCTTCTCGCTACTCAGAATACAATTTATTACTTTACTTATCAGTGTTCATAGTTTCCCATATGGTGCTGCCCTTTCTCTGTCCTGAGAGGTAAAAAAGACACTCCACCTCTGCTTCAGCTAACCAAGAGAATTAAATTTAAATGTGGTTGGAAATTTTTCCAGAAGTTAATTATATACTACATCCTTTCATATAATGTTTCATTTCTTTGAAACAAATGAAAGAATAAATTTTGGTTATACTTGGGGAGCAAAACTGCTGTTTTACATATATACCATAATTCATATATCCAAGTGGAAATTGGACTTTTAGTTTCCAGGGAAAGTTCTGTTTTCCTTGTAACTTTGCTATTTAAAGCATTGAAAACAAACTCTTCAAAACTTTTGGTTTGGTGATTATCTTTTAAGATTATACAGGTTGAGCATCCCTAATCTGAAAATTAAAATCCAAAGTGCTCTGAAATCTAAAACTTTTAGATTATTGACATCATACTCAAAAAGCTGATGACTTTGGAGCAATTCAGATTTTCAGATTAGAGATGCTTCACGAAGTCTATGCAGATATCCCAAACTCTTAAAAACAGTGAAATGTGAAACACTTCTGGTTCCAAGCATTTCAGAAAAGAAATATACAGGCCAGAACATATTCTTTTGCACAGCTTCAGTGGTATCAAACTTTTATTTCTTGGAGCTCTGTTTAATGTTCATGTGTGGCTAAAAGTAATCTGGAACCATGTATATTAATTAAGAAGATTAAGAAATTTCATAATTTTTGTTCAAAAATCAAAAAATTTTAAAGTAGTAAGATTGGTGTTTTTCTGACTTACAATTCGAAGCAATGTAATGTAACTGCATGATGACCATAGCTCATATGTTATGTTCCAGAAAAATTCTGAGGGTTAGGTGTTCTCACCACAAAAATGGTAACTCTTTGATATATATATATATATATATATATATATATATATATATATATAATATATATTACCAATATTTAGTCATTCCATCATGTTTATATACTTAAAAACATCATGTTTACAAAATAAATAGTTTCATAGGTCAACATAAAACACACCCACACCCACACTTGTAACCCAAGAAGTTAGGAACTTTGCCTCTTTTCCTTTTGTGTCTACTGCTACATAACCAGCATAGTAGATACTTAAATATTTGTTGAATTAATTAGTAACCCTAACTTTTGAAAACCTGTTCTTATTATTTTACAGTTATAGCTATGAAATCAGTGATTTCTTTTTTAAAAAGTTTTTATTACTGCATGTTTGCAGTAAATAATGATTGCATTCATTATGTGGCGTTCCTACATGTACATGCACGTACAATTTCTTTTATGTCCCCTTCCCTCCACCTGTTTCTCCTTCCTCTCCCCTTACCTTCTTCCACATAGTGTTTTAGCAAATTTAGCTTAACAAACTTAGAATTCTTTGTACTGTTTGAATTATAACATATAGTTTTAAAAAGGGTACTTAGCTACATATTATGTATGTGTCTAACATCTGGATTTCACTATATTCATTATGACATTCTAAGATTAAGTCCATTGAAAATTATAATTAACAGTTTTTTGGCTTGTTTTGTTGTGAAATAATTTGACATAAGAACTTCTGTCTTTGCAACTTTATGTAGTCCTTTTTTTGTTTCTCAGTACATTAAGCTCTTTTTTAAACCTTTTTTTTTAGTACATCTCCACTTCTTTTTTAAATTTTTTTAGTAGAGTGTCTCGCTAAATTGCCCACCTTAGGCTCAATCTTGCAGTTCTTGTGACTCAGCTTCCCAGAATACTGGAATTATAGATGTTTACCACCAGGCCTGGCTTTATTTAATTCTTATTTTAGGATATTGGCATTTTCTAAAACTAAGTGACATTTCTCCTTTCATAATATACTTCTTTCAAAATTTATCAGATATTTTCATAATTACTACAGAAAACTCAAAATAAATTTTAAAATGTGTCTATATATATATATAATTTTTTTTTTTTTTTTTGGTGGCACCAGGGATTGAACTCATTACCTCACGCTCTCCAGCTGGAGCTTAGGCCACTGAGCCAACTCCCCGGCCCTTGTCTTTTTGAGACAGGGTCTCACTATGCTGTTCAGGCTGGCCTTGAGCTCACTCTGTAGCCCAGGCTGGTCTCGAACTCACAACTATCCTCCTGTCTCAGCCTCCCGAGTGCTGGGAGTACAGGCATGAGCTACCACGCCTGGCTTTTTTTTTTTTTTTTTTTTTTTTTTGATGTTTTGAGACAGGGTTTTGCTGTGATGTCCAGGGCTGGCTTTGAACTCACTGTTAGCTCGAATGAATGGTGATCCTCCTGCCTTAGCGTCCTGCGTGCTGGATTACAGGCCTGTACCACCACACCCGGCTTATACTTTTTATTCTCGCACATACGTGTTATTTTTAGCTAAATTTATCATGTCTTGTTGGCCTCTGGTATTTCCCGTAGTTTTCTGTGACAGGTAATATCTACTTGCATGTTATCTTTTCTGTATCTTGATCTTAGTGTGATTCACTGATTCTTTAAGACTTTCACTCCAGCCAGGCATGATCATTCATGCCTGTGATCCCAGCAGTCTGGGAGGTTGAGGCGAGAGGATCACAGAAAGTGCAAACCCAGCCTAAGCAAGCTGGGGATGTAGCTCACTGTGAAGACCCTGGCTTCAACTCCCCTCCCCTCAATAAAAGACTGTTTCACCTATCATGTAATGGTTTTATTCATTACCAAAACTTGTAATTTTTAAAATTCTACCTTTTCATTCCCTTATTCTTTTATCTTTTTTTCTCTCTTAGTCTTTTTCCTTTCTCCCTCTGTTCTTTTGGGTTCTGCTTTCATTATTTTCTTTTTCCATCTCATTTCACATTTACCTTTCTCGTTGCCTTAGTCCTCAACTGTTGATCATTCTTGGTTTTTTTATGCATTCCACTTTACTTCATAAACTACTCTTTCATTTTCTGTTACTTTTCCTTCCCTTTCTTCCCCTCCCTATTATTTACTCAGTCCTTATAACAATTTGGTACAGTGTGATTTATGTGATTATGAAATTGCTGAATTGGGTGTACCTTACAAACAAATTGAAAGAAACTAAAATGTTCAATTAGCGCCATTGTTTAATTTAGGCATAGGCATTGTTTCCCTGTGTAGTCTGTGTAGTCAAACAGGTTTAATTTGTAAATCAGTTTCAATGAGGAGGATTTCAGCTTAATTTGGATATGCCAAGAGAAAAGGTTTTCCCCCCTTTGAACGCTACTGCCGTTTTTACATACCAGTGGAAATAATGGCAGCAGTACTTTGGTTAAAAAAAACTCATTAGGTGTTCTTGAGTACCAATTTTATTTTTAAGTTTTGTTAGCTATATCACTTAGCCTCTTGAATTTAACCTAAAGTGAATATGTTGGTTCACTGTCACTTAATTTTTAGTTTTATTTCGTTTATTCTTTTCTCTCCTTTTCTCTCTATCTTAGAGCCCTACATTCCTAGGCTCCCCCACCATTCCCCTCCTTTGACACAGAGTCTCCCTAAGTTGCCAGGTGTTCCTTTCAACTTGTGATCTTCCTGCCTCAGTCTTCTAAAATACTGGAATAACAGGTGTGCACCACTGGACCCAGTTTAGATTTAATAAGAGGAACCTAACCATTTACTTTAACTAACAAAGTAAATAAATTAATTAATAAATAGATATTTCAAATCCTACATTAAAGAGGTAGTTTGGGTAATAATTTTATTCTATTAGATCAGATTATTTGTATAATAAAATTCAATGTAGTGACCATTTCTGTATTGTGCCATTTTTGAATTTTCACTAATTAGAATGAGTTTTGTTCCTTCTCATCTTGATAAGATATCTGCTTCTATACAATATGTAATTTAATTGAACTCTTAAAAGTGTTGAAATCAGTGAGAAATACATCTCTTCTGCTTGTGCCTGTATGCATGCCACTTGTAACACTCACTTCCTTAACCTAGAAAACGCCTATGTAGGATCTAAGATGTCACTGTCTGTTAGGGAGACTTTCATGTCACATGGTCTGATCTAAATTTTGTCTTTCTCAATATAACTTCAGTAGCTAGTGGCACACACCTGTAATCCCAGCACTCCCCAGAGGCAGAGGCAGGAGAATTCAGAGTTCTAGACTAACCTGGACTACATAGCAAGTTTGAGGCCAGCTTGGAATATAGTAAGACCCTGTTTCAAAAAATAAATAAATGACAAACTTGTCAGTAAACACTCCTCTGAAACACATTAAGATCTAATTTTAGTACCTTAAAGGAAAAAAATTTAAAATGCAGAAAGTAAAGCAGTATACAGCTGGTAAGTATGGAAGACAACCAAGAAATGGAGTTATATATGAATTCAAGAATAGTATATCAGGTATTTCTCACAATGATTTTTCATTATCTTTACTACTATCTCTTATTGAACCATAATTTTTTTTTAAAAAGTATTCGTGTGATCAGTTTAAGATGTAGGATTCATTGTGACTCAGTTTTTAAACTATTCTATGAGTGTATTCTTGTGGAAGAGAGAAGTTGTTTACAAAATTGTACCTATGTGAAGATTTGTTTTCTTAAAAGTGGTTTTCCCTTAAATTATCTGGTAAATTACTATAGAAGACTGGTGTCCTGGTGGAATCATGGTTGACTTGGTAGAGAGCCTTGTCATTAAGATTTTAGTCACGATTGATTGCTGTTAATGCTTGGAAATGAAATTTGTGGAAATGTTAAGATTTTATAAAACCATGATAGAGTACAAATTGTGTAGTTTTAAATGTACTTTGAAATGTCCTTTTACTTTGAAAAGACAGCAGCGTTTAAGAATTTCAAGCGTAAACCTATTTTTAGAGAGTAGTTTGGAGATACAATTCTAGGCAAGTACTCTAGCATTAAGGAGTACCCCTGTGGAATATAGACAGTTTTAAAAAAGAAAATTGAAATGTATAATCCTATCTGTAGAAATAATGAATGTCAACCATTCAGTATAACCATTTTCAATTTTTAAAACTTAATACTCATTCTCATAATTGTTCTATCAAGTAGATGGTATATTAATTCCATTTTATAGAAAAGAATGTAAGGATTAAAGCACTATATGTTTTTTCAAGAAAACCCAGGGTTTCCAGGGTCCTTTCCCTTTACTATAATTGTCTTTTTTATTTGGTTCACTTAACACACAAAAAGGAAAAATGTGAATTATATTGTGGCTTATTTTATCTTTGTTATCATTTTTAGAGATATTTTAAATCCAAAGGATGTGATCAGTGCCCAGTTTGAAAATACTACCACCAGTAAAGATTTTTGCAGTCTGTCATGTTTGTCAACATATGAACTGAAAAAAAAACCAATTGTTACCATAAATACAAATAGCATTTCAACCAAATGCAGCATGTGTCAGAAGAATGCTGTCGTAAGTTACCTTTTTACTTTATTGGGGGGATGGGTCCAAGCTTGTGCTTAAAGCACAGCTTTTGATAGTTTCTGCTTGTTGATTGTGTATTGTTTTCTAATTCCTAGATTCGACATGAAGTTAATTACCAGAATGTGGTACATAAACTTTGTAGTGATGCCTGCTTCTCTAAGTTTCGTTCTGCTAACAACCTCACCATGAACTGTTGTGAGAACTGTGGGGGTTACTGTTATAGTGGCTCTGGACAGTGCCACATGCTTCAGATAGAGGGACAGTCTAAGAAGTTTTGTAGTTCAACATGTATTACAGCATACAAACAGGTATTTGACTGTATTTAATCTTGATGTCTTTGTGCTTTTCACAGATGTTTTCCCCCAGTGCTAGGGAGGGAAGCCAGGGCCTCACAGATGTAGATAAGTGTTTTACCACTGTGCCACATCCCCAGCCCGTTTCAGTTTTATTTTGAGATAGTGTGTTGCTAAGATGCCCAGCCTAGGCTCAAGACTTAGATCTTGCCTCTGCCTCCTGAGTTACTGGGATACAGTAACTTCTGGCAATGTAAATTTTCACTGGAAATTATGAAAATGTTAAAAATACTAGCTTTGTTTTTACTCTCACAAGGAAAAAAATCCAAGTATCTTCACGCAGGTTATCTTTCTTTAAGACTGTACTGGGATGGGGATGATAGACTACTTGGCTAGAATGTAAGAGGTCCTGGGCTCAATGGCCCAGTAGGGTGAGGGTGGAACTGTTCTTTTCCTTATACTGTATAAGGTACTCAGAGTTTCTTAGATTCATTCATTACCTTGGAATATGACTCATATTCCACTACAGAAAGAGAAATAGGATGAAACATTGTAATTATAAACTCATTCATTACTCCAGCCAGTGCCTATTGAGCTTCTCATATATTAGTATCTACTCTAGCAAAAGAATTGGGCTCTTTATAAATTTAACTTGCATCCTTTGTGTTCACAGTTTTACCTCGGAGAAAACAGTGTAACTCCTTGAGTCCCAGTTTTTTAGTTTTCTTACCTGCTTGCTTTTTACTTGTTGTGCTAGGGATTGAACCCAGGGTCTCAGGCATCCTAGCCAAGTGCTTCACCACTGAGCTAGCCCCTATTCGCTTGTCTCTTAGTGGCTGTAATACCACCTATGTCACTAAAATGTTTTTAGGATTATATAAAACAAGAATGAGAGCACTTAGCATTGAGCCTGACGTGTTAATGGTCATTTTTGCTACTTTCTTTTATATAAGTCATGCAACTAGTGTTGGATGCAACTCCTATTCTGAGGGACTGTGTGTCTCCTGATACATAAACAAGTAAATATGAGATGATACCATGAAAGTATGGTGTGTGTTACAGTGAGCCACAGAAAAAGCATAGTCATCCATACTTGATAGGAGATGTGTCAGTAAAAGCTCCAGAGAGATTAACTCTTGGTCTGAATTTTCTTTTTTCTTTTGCTTTTTGAGACATGGTCTCATTATGTAACCTGTGCTAACCTTGAACTCACTTAGTCCAGGTTGACTTTGTACCCATGGAGATCCTCCTGCCTCAGCCTTGTGAGTGCTGGAATTAGAGGTGTATACCTTCCACACTTGACTTGACTTAAATCTTGCAAATGAAATTTGTGGTGATAGTCCTGATCAGGGAGAAAAAGCAAATGAGGCAAGAGGATCACTGAAGTTCAAGGCCAGCTTGTACTACATAGTGAGACCTTATCTTGAAAACAAAACAAAACGAAAGTTTTACAGTGCAAACCAGTACAAGCATATTAACATTTTGCATTTGTGTGTTATGTATATAAAACTGAAAAGTTTCATACAGCAATATGTATCATGATTAATATGTGAAAGATTGATGTGGAACTCACGTATCTTTCAGTAATTCTGCTTGTTTCTCTATGGAGCAATTCTGCTTATTTCTATATGGAAGTGCTTAAACAACCATTATGGTTTTGAATATAAGTGGTCTGAATATGCCAATTAAAATAAAGTATACTGTTTTCTTTATTTAGATGTTTTACTTTTCATTCTACTGTACTTCATTAGAAAATAATGGTTATAACCTAGCAATTAATTTCAGAATCTGGTAATTGATTGTAACAACCATTTTTAAAATAGTACTTTATCGTTAACATAATGAGTAGTTGGGCTGGGGATTTAGCTCAGTGGCTTAAGCACCTGCCTGGCAACCGTGAGGTCGTGAGTTCGATCCCTAGTACCAAAAAAAAAAAAAAAAAAAAAAAAACCAAAATGAGGAGTTCATACTCTGATGCTAAGCTATCCTAAAAATGTGAAAAAATGCCCCAAAAGGTGCTACATACAGCAATAAGAGTACACATTTAAGGATATTATAATAAATTTATTTCCAAATATTCTACCACCAATAACAAAATACATTGTAAGCAGTAAAAATGGAAGCAGATCTCATATATACAGCTGTCCAAATATAAATAACCAAGCCTGTCATCTTAAGCACTCAATCAGAGATTTGACATCAAATAATGTTAAATAGTATTTGCATGTTACATATTCAGGATAACATATATATTCGGCACCCATCAAGAGATTTTAAGGTATCTTTGCTCTCTTAAAGGCCAAATTTGTGCTACTTGACATTAAAATAGATACATATTAAAATGAGCATGTGCCTCAATTTTGTAATGTCTTATAAATCCAGTGAGCTGTGGTGTATGCCTGTAATCCCAGCACTCAGGAGGCTGAGGCAGGAGGATCTCCATGAGTTTGAGGTCAGCCTGGACTACACAGTGAATTCCAGGCCAGCCTGGAACACATAGCAAAATCTCTTCTCAAAAACAAAACAGAAAATGACTATAAAGTACTTTAATAGTGTTACATTTCAGAGAATTATACTTTTTACTAAGAATTTGGTTAAAATAATGTTTTATTCTCTTAATAGAAATCAGCCAAGATTACACCATGTGCACTTTGCAAATCATTGAGATCCTCAGCAGAAATGATCGAAAATACCAGTAGCCTGGGGAAGACAGAGCTTTTTTGCTCTGTTAATTGCTTATCTGCATACCGAGTTAAAATGGTTACTTCTGCAGGTAATACTGATTTCATAAAGTGTAAAATGTAATAGTTCAAAAATTCCAGTTTTGTTTTTTGTACAGATTTTTGTGTAAATTTAGTTGATTTTTAAGGCAAATTTGAGATTATTTCATATTTTTTGTTACCATGTCATCCATTTTCTTAATTTGTTGTTTATTTACTTGCCTATGTATACATTCCCCTCTTACCAAAAGAATTTCATACAGCTTCTTTATTTATTTATTTATTTTGGTACCAGGAATCGCACTCAGGACCTCATGCTTGCCAGGCAGGCACTGTGCCACTGAGCTATATCCCCGGCCCAATAGAGCTTCTTTAATGTATTTGCTTTGTCCACATTTGATTTATTTAAGATTTGTTTGTTATGTAGTTTCAGGGTAGGTGTTAAAAAGAAAGTTTTAAATGTTAAGTTCATTCTTTGTCTCATACGACATAATTGACTTTAGTTCCAGTTTCTGCAATTTAACTTGGCCCTTGAGTTTTTTGTATACTCTATATTATTTAATTTCTCATAGATTTGTATAAATTACTCATTAGTTTTTATTTTGATTTGCTAAGGTGTACAAGTTCAGTGTAACAGTTGTAAAACCTCAGCAATCCCTCAGTATCACCTAGCCATGTCAGATGGAAGTATACGCAACTTCTGCAGCTACAGTTGTGTGGTAGCTTTCCAGGTATGGCTTCAGGAATCTTCCTCTTCTTCAGTCAGTGAGTCACATACTGTAGTTCTCTAAACTTACTAAGTGTTTGATAGTGCCTGGATTGCCTAAGTTTCTGTTGCAGTCCTAAAAACTTAGATTCTCAGTTCATCTTGTATTTGGTGGCCAACTATTTTAATTGCCTTCTATAAAAACTAAATTATACTATTATCATTCAGATTATCTTTTGATGATTACTAGTTAAACTTTTTCTTTTTGATATAAATGAAACCTCTTTCATTCAGTTACTATAAGCTACTCAAAGGTAGGGGATTTTTAACCTGCTCACGACTATCTTACATGTCTAGAATTATGTATGCATGTAAATCTCGTTTGTTTGAACAGATGCTTATGTCGTTCTTTCTTTGTTGTTTGGTTTTTTCAGAACTTGTTCAACAAACCAACTGGAATGAATTCTTCAGTAGTGCCCTTATCTCAGGGCCAAGTAATTGTCAGCATCCCCACAGGTTCAACAGTGTCAGCAGGAGGAGGTAACACCTCTGCTGTTTCTCCCACTTCCATCAGTAGTTCTGCTGCTGCAGGTCTTCAGCGGCTTGCTGCCCAATCCCAGCATATTGGGTTTACACGAAATGTTGTGAAACTCAGGTGTCAACACTGTAACCGTCTTTTTGCCACAAAACCAGAACTTCTTGACTATAAGGTAAAGTTTAGGTTCATGGTAAGTGTTTGAGTATGAGTAAGTCTATCAGTAAAATTATATTTTGCTTTTCATTTCTCAAATACTGCTTGTTTTCAAATTGATACAGTATTTTTATAAGATAAACAACATGTTCAATTAGTACTTAATGATTATTTCTTTGCAGGGTAAGATGTTTCAGTTCTGTGGCAAGAATTGTTCTGATGAATATAAGAAAATAAATAATGTAATGGCAATGTGTGAATATTGTAAAATTGAGAAAATTGTAAAGGAGACTGTGCGATTCTCAGGTGCTGACAAGTCATTCTGTAGTGAAGGTAAAGACACAAGAACATCTTACCTGCAGAACATGTTGGTTCTCAAAGTACACTAGTTGATGATTTAAGCTGTTATGTAAATTTATCTATTTGAACCTTTTTGTACATCTTGAAAGCCTTTTTGATTTGTTGACATGTCACTCTTTTAACTAGTCTTTTATAGTACATAAATGTTAAAATGAAGTAAAAAATTCTCAAAGTATAACACAGAAGACGGTAATATGAAAAACCTTTGAAATTGTTGGGTTGGATGGGAACTTTAAAGATCTTTTAGTTGTCGAACTCAATGCCATATGGAAGTCATTAAGTTCCAATAGCATTCCAAGTTAATAGGTTTATTATTTTAAATGCCATTTATGTTCCTGAATGTAAGTGATCTGAATGTGCAAATCAATGTAAAGTGTAAATTGTATTCTTTATTTTAATAGCTACGTTTAGAATGTTTTATTTGACTCTAAAGCTGCACAGAGTTATTAAAAATGCACAGGGGTATCCTTGTAGACCAGTGATTCTAAAACCTTTTTGACACAGTATAAAAGAATTTAATTCTACATTATGATTCAATATATACTCCCATACCAACATAAGGTGAAAGCTTTATGAAACAAAACTTATTTTATGTACTGCAGTGTAATATTTTCTACCCTGTCTTCATTTAAAAGCTAATATTTTTTATCTTACCCCTATTTTTTTTTAAATTCTACTAGTTTTAATTCTCTAAATTGATCCTCTGATGTACTAATTGATCAGGATCCAGGAAAACTTTGTTCTAGGCCTATTGGATTAAAAATGTAGATAATTTTTCTCACAAGTATTATTTTTATCTTTCCCTGTGTTTAGGTTGCAAATTGCTTTATAAACATGACTTGGGAAAACGCTGGGGAAGTCACTGTAAAATGTGCAGCTATTGTTTACAAACATCTCCCAAACTGGTACAGAATAATTTGGGAGGAAAGTTGGAAGACTTCTGTTGTGAAGAATGCATGTCAAAATATACTGTGTTGTTCTATCAGGTAAAATCTAATTCATGTTCCTGGGTTTTTGGAGTCATGGCATAAATTGTTCTTTTTTCTGCCAGGCATAGTGACACATTCCTAAAGTCCCAGCACTCAGGAGGCTGAGGCAGGAGGATTGCTGCAAGTTTGAGGCCAGCCTGGTCTACATAGTGGGAACATATAAAAAAAAATACTGTTCTCTTTCTAAATTTCATATAGAATGAAGGACAATTCAATGATTTAAAACTTTAAAATAGTAAGTGTTTTATGTTCTGTGACAACATAAGATTTGGGAAGACTAACATTGTTGAAGTCTTTCTTTGTTCTTAATTTCCTATAGATGACACAATTTTAAGAAACTGAAATATTTAAACTTATAATTTTATTCATTTGTTAGTCAAATAAAATGAATTTGTCTTCTGACATTTAATGAGGATATGCCTATTTAAAATTAGGTTTAGAAGGGCTGGGGAACTAGCTCAGTGGCCTAAGCGCCTGCCTGGCAAGCACCAGGTCATGAGTTCAATCCCTGGTGCTACAAAAAAAAAAAAAAAAAAAAATTAGATTTAGAATCTAATTTTCTCATTAGGTGTGTTCTGTGTGTGTGTTTGTTTTTCTTTCTTTTTTTTTTTTTTTGGCAGACCACAGATACATTTGTGTTTTCTTTACTATCTCATATTTCTATTTCAGATGGCCAAATGTGATGGTTGTAAACGACAGGGTAAACTTAGTGAGTCCTTGAAATGGCGAGGGGAAGTAAAACATTTTTGTAACCTGCTTTGTATCTTGATGTTCTGTAATCAGCAAAGTGTATGTGACCCACCTTCACAAAACAGTGCAGGTAAAATTAAACTTTGATAAATGCCAAAAACAAACTACTTTTCTTCTACAAATTAGGAAATTCAAAAAAATTGTAAATTTATGAAATGCAAATTTCATTGTTATTAAATGGTATAAATATTAAGTCCTTTTTTTGTTGAATATCTTAAAGACAGGCAAACAGTTGGGAAAAAAAAGAAAAAAACTTTCTCAGAGCATACTGAATCAACCAACTCTATAAGTGCTTGAATTCATAGAAAAGAATAATAGTTAATGTTTTGTAATTGTGTGTGTACACCTTAGCTTCCTTAAGGAAGCACTGGGGGAAACTCAGGCATGAGGATCATAAGTTCAAGTCCAGCATGCACAACCCACTGACTTAGTGAAATCTTGTCTCAAAATAAAACAAAATGAAAAGGGGCTGGAGATTTGGCTCACTGCAGAGCACCTGTGTTCAATCCCCAGTACCATAAAAACAAACAAAAAAAAACTTAAGAGCCAGGCGTGGTGGCCCATGCCTGTAATCCCTGCACTGGGGAGGCTGAGGCAGGAAGATCAACATAAGCTTGAGGCCAGTCAGAAGATCGACATAAACTTGAGACCCTGTCTTTAAAAAATTTTTTTTAAAAATTAAAAAAAAGATTTGAAAGGTTAAAGATGGAGCTCAGTGGTACAGCATTTGACTAGCATGTAGGAGGTCCACACTTCAATTCTCACCACTGGGGGAAAAAATGACTGAGACTGTTTACAACAGAGAAAATAAAGACTGAATCATGTCTACCGCATATGTATTTAGGCAATTTAATCTTTGAAATTTTATGACTTAAAAACCTAAAACTTGTACTGTCCTAAAAGCTGGAATAATTCAAGTATAGCATCTTCATAAATAGAACTGAGAACTACAAGGGCTAACTCCAGAAACTTAAAAAGTCCTTTAAATGTGAAGGTAAGATTTAAAAAACATTTTATACTTAAATGTCCATTAAATCTACCCTGTGATCTTCATTGGTATTGCACTGTTGAAGATTTTTGTTGTTGGTTTTTAAGTAACACTATTTGTTGCATTTTTATACAAAGATAAAGTATATGAAGAACTTTCAAGTTTCACTAATTAAAAATGTTGAAACCAAAATTCCAGTTAATCCTCAAACTTGAAAGCATTGCTTAATATCCTAGAGATACTGGTTTTTGTGTAAGAACTTATAAATCGTATGAGATTTCTTTATTTCTATTTTAATCAACAAGTATTTCTGTGGTTCAAGCAGCTTCCACAGGGCCCCCATCTCTCAGAAAAGATTCAACTCCAGTAATAGCTAATGTTGTGTCATTGGCAAATGCTCCTGCTGCTCAGCCCACAGTGAATTCTAACAGTGTCTTGCAAGGTATGGATTGATTTTGAAACTGTTTATCTAGGTATTTTAAATTAAATATAATTATCTTCCTTTATTCCATCAGCCATTATTTTTGTATGTTTGACACATTCAAATTAGGAATGGCAGCTCACTGTGGGCTGCTCGGATTTTGAATAATGTTTCTGTAAGTTTCATATCATTTTCTCTTGTACTTTAGAACTGCTAGTTTCATCCACTGAATTAAATGAAACTAAACATGTCCTTAGTATGAGACTTTATGGACTGATAATTAGCTTTTAATGGTAATATTTAAGTAACTGTAAAAGATTCTAAGTTTTTGTTTTAATTCCTATCAAGGTGCAGTTCCAACGGTAACCGCGAAAATCATTGGGGATGTAAGTTTTATTATTATTAGTGGTATTGTAGCTATATTTTCCATTTTTATAGAGTACAAATATGTCTGAACTAGCTTGCCTTCCTTCATTGATTATATAAAGTAAATTTCATGAGATCATACAATTTTTGCTCAGGAGTAGGACTTCCTGGTTTTTTTTGTTTTTTTGTGTGTGTGTCGGGGATTGAGCTCAGGACCTTCCGCTTGCCAGATAGGCACTTATACTGCTGAGGTATAAGCTGGGCCCTGACTTCCTGGTTATTTAATTAGGTTTTCAGTATATTTCAATTTCTTTGAGTAGTTGCTACCATTATGTTGCTAATGAAAGGTTTTTAAAAATTGTGCAGAATTTTTAAAAATTGCAGAATTTATGAATTTTACTTTTTAAACTTTTTGAATGATTTGTAGTATACATAGGTTTTGAATAAAATATTCTAAAACATGGCTTATCAGCCAGGAGTGATAGTGCAAGCCTGTAATCCCAACACTCTTTGGAGACCCAGGCAGGAGGATTGCAAATTGAGGCCTGGCCTGTGCAGTTTATCAATTTAGCAAGATCCATCCTCAAAATGAAAAAGGGTTGGGGGTGCGGCTCTGTGCAAAGGCTCTGGATTCTGTCCCCAGTATGAGTGAATGAATAAAGCTAGTTTATTTTCTTCTCATCCCATGCAGATTATGCTATAACTAAAAATTCCCTTTTTGTTCTACTAATTGATATTTTCTTTGTCTCTGAAAAAAACCCAAGAAAATAGATAATGAGTGAAACTCATGACTGGAATAGTAGCATTTCTAAAGTGGTTCCTGGCCTATGGGATAACCTTAGCATCATCATCTTTATTTAAGTTACTTAAAGTTACTTTATTTAAGTTACTGAAATGTTTACATGTAACTCTCTTAATTCTTACTTAAATCCTCTGAGAGGGATTCTTTTATTTCTCTAACTCAGTCAAGAAGTAACAGTTTTCCAGCCAGTCATGGTGGCACATGCCTATAATCTCAGCACTTGAGAGGCTGAGGCAGGAAGATGGTTGCAAATTTGAGACCAGCCTGGTCTACAAAGTGAGCTCAAGGCCAACCTGAACTGCATAGTGAGTCCCTGTCTCAAAAAGACAAAAAAAAAAAAAAAACAAAAAACAGTAAGTTTTCTCTTAAACCTGCCACTATTGTTATTGATCAACAGTGTGTTAACACAGTGTTAGAGTTTTTCTTGGTAAGGGAAAGCAATAACTACATACTTTGAGTTAACATCTAATCATTGAAATACCCCTTGATTACTATTAGCATTTCATGAATATTTTATTTCTCACATATTTACTTGAATGTACATATTGTTTCTTGTAATTCCAATATCCTTTTTCTTTTAAAATTAATGAGATTCTTGATATTAATGATTTGGCACGGTCTCACTACATATCCCAGGCTGGTCTCGAACTCATAGCTGTCCTCCTGCCTCAGCCTCCTGAGTTCTGGAATTACTGGCATACACCACCATGCCCAGCTAATGATTATTTTTGAAGCTTCTTTGGTTTCTGACTTACTTTTTTTCCTAGGCAAGTACACAAACAGATGCCCTGAAACTGCCACCTTCCCAACCTCCAAGGCTTTTGAAGAACAAAGCGTTATTGTGTAAACCCATTACACAGACTAAAGCTACTTCCTGCAAACCACATACCCAAAACAAAGAATGCCAGACAGGTATGTTCCTTGGACTTTATTTTTCTTTAGGGAAAAAGAATGTAGAATCTGCTTACGTTTAGTTTGGAATTTTTCAGGTAATGCATTTGTTTATATACATTGATAGTTTATTTCTCACAACCTTTCTGTGAGTAAGGTATTTTTCCTGAGGCTGAAGAAGTTAGATCCTTAATAACAAGGCCTGTCCGACCTTTTGCTATGGCTGGGGTACATAGAAAACATATAATTTAATCAGTGTATCTAAGCAAACATCCTTTTAAAAAATATTTGATTATAACATTTTTTTAAAAAGAGAGAATGGGGCATGTGGGCCACAAGCTGGACATACCTGATAAGTCAAAGAGAAGGAAGTCAATTGGTAATACCATCCTGTGACACTTTTAATTCTTTATTAAATAATGGTAACATTATGGAAGAAACATAGCTTTAGAATACTGTAGACAGGCTCGTAATTAAGAAGTGCTATTGTTTAACCAGGTGTCATTAAATTTGAACTACTCCACACATTTTAAAAAAATTTTATCATGTTAATTTTATTTTACATTGTGTTTTGGTCACTTTTTTCTTGTTGCTGAGACAAACACCTGACACCAAAATGAAGCAAGGAAAGGTTTATTTAGCTTACAGTTTCTGGAGATTTCAGTCCATAATCAGTCGGCTCCAAGGCAGAGTGGCATGGCACTGGGGCAACACTTCAAGGCAGCAGTCAGAACAAAAGGGGGCAGCCGTTCATGGCGGCTACAAGTGGCAAGAGCAAACCACGCCAAAAGGAAAACACGCCCCCATTGTGACCTTACATTGTATGTCGGCTCCACCCCTGGGCGGGTGCAGAACTCACATCACCAATCCCAGCACTACACAATGAGTCCAACCACAAATGCTAGATTCAGCCACTTCCATGACTACATGAGGCTTGGGGGGGCCATCCGTATACAAACCGTACCACATTGTAATTATTGTGCTCTGCTTCCAACCCAGGCCTTGCACATGCTGTACTCTCAGCCCCTCACACTCTCTCCCCCTTCCCCTATTTTAAATAAAGTCAGTTGCCTTGGGGAGGACTTCAGATCCTTCTTTTCTTATGAACTGACCTTTGCCCTTCCAAAATCTTTGTGCATTTTCTGAATGCTGGGCAGCATGGTAGCATCTGTTCAGCAAATGAGCTGGGGAAAAAGGGGTGGCCTGCCATCCTTGGGGTAGATCCACCACCCTGTGTTTAGGAGCCAGTTCCAAAAGGAACTGGCTTCCAGCCTCCTAGCCACACTGAACAGATATTTAGCCTCTTTTGCTATTGAGTTAGAGGGAATGCAAAATGCTGGTATCTTGTTCCTCCTTGTAAGTTTGATAATCTTCAGGTGGAATCTGAGGGAAATAAATTTCATTTATCCTCACCGCAGACACCGATAACATAGCTTCTGTGGAATGTCACAGACTCTCACTATTCTTACTGAATTATAATAAATTTTCTTAAAGAAATGTTTCTTCATTTGCTGTATGCCCTTAGGATAATTTCTCGAGTTGCATTTTAGTAGTTTTCATTGACTTTTACTGTTTCACTAGAGAATTGGGTATGTGTAGCTTCTCATGCTGCCAACCAAAAGCCCCAGAAATTTAAAATAGAAAAAAATCCTGGATTTTTAGATCTGCAAGATTATCTTGTAGTCCAGTGCTTCTCAAACATCATTATGTACATGCATTACCTGGGAATTTTACTAAGTTGATTCTTATTTAGTGAGTCCCAAAACTTTATATTTCTTATACATCTCCAGGTAAAGTCAGTGTTGCTGGTCACCACCAAATAGCCAAGTTGTAGATAACATAGCCATATCTTTTTATTGTGGCGCAATAAATTCCAATAGTAGATAATTTGTTTAGTATTATGTAACTTGGGTAATCAAACATCTCATCAATAACATTTTTTATGTCCCTTGCACTATGATAAATTTGATCCTCTATTATTTATTTTTGCACTTCTAGTTTTAGTCAAATTGTTGGCTTTTCTTGTCACTTGTACTCCTACATAAATGATTTTATAGTTATCGAACATACTTTCTGGCCCATAGAAAGTTCCTTATACATACTTGTTAAATAATGGGAATGAAGCAAACATCTTTCTCACTTTTTCCCAAGTTCTGTTGCATCTTATTACTTTGAACGTCTGTTATATATGTTTATTCTTTCTGTAGATATAAACATCATAGATTAAACTTTCATCATCTTAGCTGTACATAATCGCCTCCTTTAGCAGCTTATGTTTTATTCAGTGATAAAATGGCTACCAATTTCATACTTCATTTCACTTTTTTTTTTTTTTTTTTGAGACAAGGTCTCACTATGCAGTTCAGGCTGGCCTTAACCTTTCTTTGTAGCTCGTGCTGGCCTTGAACTTGCAGTGCTCCTCCTGCCTCAGCCTCTTGGGTGCTAGGCTTACAGGCATGCACCACCGCTTCCACCTGTTTTTTGTATTCTTAATTATAGCCATTTCATCTGGGGTGAGATGAAATCCCAACATAGTTTTGATTTGCATTTCCCCAAAGTCATGTTTTTTTAAATGCCGTTTTCTTCACTTTATTTTGTGCTACTGTAGATGATTTTAAAATGTTTATTTTAACCTGTCAAAAATTGTCTCCCTCTGCATTCTTCTGTGACTTATTGTACATCTATTTGCTAGCAGTTTTCTATACCTAGCTTCTAAGACCACTTTTCCAATACATCCATTCATTTTATACTCAGATTGTTGCTACTTATTATGTTATCTGGTTTTTGTTAGTGTTCTATACAAGCCATTTTTGGCTACTTTAGTTATATCTCTTTTGTAAGAACTCCTACTATCACAGATTACACTTTATTTTTTTAAAATATGCTTTTAAAAATTTTTTAATTGACATGCAAGAATATTTTTGAGGTACAGATTGTGATATTTCAGTGCACGTGTATAGTGTGTTATGATCAGGTCAGAATAACTGCATATGCATTATGTGTAACATCCCTTTTTTTTAAATGCTGGAAACCTTAAAAATCCTCTGCTGTTTTAAAATATGCAATTTGTTATCTTCAATCATTGTTACCCTGCCATGATGTAGAACATTCGAAGTTCTTTTTCCAGAGGACCCCTGTACCCATTAATTACCCTCTCTTTATGCTCCTCACTTCCCACCTTATGGTAACCACTATTCTATTAACTGAATTTTTTTTTTTTTTTTTTTTTTTTTTTTGCGGCACCAGGGATTGAACTCATGACCTTGCGCTTGCCAGGCAGGCACTTAGGCCACTGAGCTAGATCCCTGGCCCTTCTCTTTTTGAGGCAGGGTCTCACTATACCATTCAGGCTGAGCTCACTTTGTAGCCCAGGCTGATCTCGAACTCACAATGATCCTCCTGTCTCAGCCTCCCAGAGTGCTGGCATTACAGGCATGAGCCACCACGCCTGGCTTTTTTTTGGTCTTTTTTTGAGTCAGGGTTTCACTATGCAGTTCAGGCTGACCTTGAACTCACAATCTAATCCTCCTGCCTCAGCCTCCTGAGTGCTGGGATTACAGGCATGCACAACCACACCTGGCTTATTAACTGATTTTGTAACATGAACTTTTTAGCTTGCATGTATAAGTGAGAACATTCAGTAATTGTGTCTAGTTTAATAGAGTATCCTTTAGAGACATCCATGTTGCCGTAAATGATAGGATTTTATTATTTCCAGCTAAATAATTGTGCATTTATATGTGTAGTTGTATGTATTATCTCACTTTTTTTTTATTTGTCAGTGGTCACCTAAGTTGATTGCATAGCTCGAGTATGGTGAATAATGTTGATAGAACACTTAGGAATGCAATTATTGCTTTAGTGTACTGATTTTCTTTTCTTCGGATACATACCTTGTAATGAAATTGCTAAATGTCATAGTAGTTCTGTTTCTGCTTTGTTGTTGTTAAGAGATAAAGTCTCACTGTGTTGTCCAAGTTGACTCTGAACTTTTGGGTTCAAGTACTCCTTTTGCTGTAGCCTAACAAGTAGCTGGAAATATATGTGCACCACTGTTCCTAACTCCTGCTTCTTCTTTTTTGAGGAACTTCCATCTGCTTTCATGATTCTTCTAATTTACATTTCTACCAACGGTGTATGATAGTTTCCCCTTTTCCATATACTCACCAGCTTTTATTTTTTTTTTCAGTTTTTATTACTATATGTTTGTATTACATAATGATTACATTCCTTGTGGGGGATTGGTACATGTACATAACACATCTTAATTCTTTTTCCGTCATCTTTCCCTCTTTTCCCTCTCTCCTCCCTCCATCTCTTGACCTCTTCCCATTTGAACGAAATCTGCCTCCCTACTTCCTAATATCTTTTATTTTGCTCTTTGTTTATATTTTAGATATATAAGGGAAATTGATATTTAAGCTTCTGTGTCTGATTTACTTCATTTAACATTATGGCCTCTGGGGACATCTATTTTCCTACAAATGACTCAAGTTTATCTTTCTTTATGGCAGAGTAGTACTCTACTGTGTATACATACCACATTTCCTTATTCCATTTATCTGTTAATGCTGCTGGTTATTGTTTTTTATCCTTTTGATAATATTCTAACTGGGATGAGATTATACCTGTGTGTGGTTTTGATTTGTATTTCTCTGATCATTAGTAATAAGTTTTAGGTGTTTCTTGTTGTGGGGGAGGGGAGTATTGTTGGGGATTGAACCCATGGCTTTGCATCTGGTAAGCAAGTTATCTACCTCCGATCCACATCCCAAACCCATGTGCCTTTTTCATACTGGTTGACTGAAGTAATCAGCTTTTCATCACTCTGAATATCTGAGGTTGCTAACCTTAAAGAGAAAAGGTTTATGTTGCTCGCACTTTTGAAGATTCAAAGTCCAGATGGCAGCACATAGGCACTGGAAAGTCCATCCTTTGACTTCTTGGTATGGGGAGCATTGGTGGGAGCACATGTGTGAGCAGTGATTGCCTCTTGAAAGAAGAACCAAGAGAGACCAGCATCTCACAGTCTCTTCCAAGAGCTTCCCCGTAGGGCCCACCTCCCAAAGGTTCTGTCTCCCAATAGCATCACCCTCGGGACTAAGCCTTTAATCACAGTTAATACTGGCAGGGAGACACAAACCATATCCAAACCTAAGCATTGTCCATATGTGTATGTTTTTCAGGAGAAACGTCTGTTCAGATCATTCACCTGTTTTTTTGTTTTGTTTTGTTTTGGGTTTTTTTTAACTATTGACTTGTTCAAATTTGTTATATATCATGGATGGATATTAATCCCCTTGTCAAGTGACTAGTTTACAAATATTTTCACCCATTCTGTAGTTTGTCTCAATCTCATTTCCTTTGCTGTGTAGAACTTGTATAGTTTGATGTAATCCCATTTTTTATTTTTGTTGAATGCACTTTTAGGGTCATATCCAAAAATCTCTCCCCAGACCAGCATCCTGAAGTATTTCTCCTGTTTTCTTCTAATAGTTTGACCCTTATAGGTCTTACATTTAAGTCTTTGATCCTTTTTGAGTTTATTTTTACATATGGTGACAGATATAAGTCTAGTTTTATTTTTTGATATATGGATATTTGTTCTTTTTAGCATTTATAGAATATACTGTCCTTTTTAAAATGAAGTTTCAGTCATTTAAAATGTTTTTTGTGACTTTTTCTTTTTCATTAGAAGACACTCCAAGTCAGCCCCCGATTATTGTGGTGCCAGTTCCTGTGCCAGTGTTTGTGCCCATACCTCTTCATCTTTATACTCAGTATGCTCCAGTTCCCTTCGGAATTCCAGTTCCAGTGAGTATTCATTTAGAGATTAAGGGTGCATTTTCATTAATTAAATGCTTATAGTTCTGAAAAAGCTTTTCACTTGTTGGTAAAATATAGTTGATTCTAGTGGCTGATAGTTACTGTATTACCATTATTACTGAATGTGTATATAGGGCTGCTTTTGTTTTCACCCTGGTTTCTCAGAGAAGGTTATAATACAGCTTATTAAGAAGGTTGCATTGGCAGTAAAGTTTCAGTCATTATGTTAAGTAACTTTAAAGAGCTCTTATATACTTTCCTGTACTTATTGAAGTATAATATCTTCTTTTTTAATATTTATTTATTACGGTTTTTTGTTTGTTTGTTTGTTTGTTTGTTTTTTTGTGGCACCGGGGATTGAACTCACAACCTTGCACTTGCCAGGCAGGTGCTTAGGCCACTGAGCTAAATCCCCAACCCTTGTCTTTTTGAGACAGCGTCTTACTATGCCGTTCAGGCTGGCCTTGAGCTCATTTTGTAGCCCAGGTTGATTTCAAACTCACAACATTCCTCCTGTCTCAGCCTCCTGAGTGCTGGGATTATAGGCATGCTCCACCAGGCCCGGCTGTTTATTATGTTTTTGAGACAGGGTCTCACTGTGCAGTTCAGGCTGGCCTTAAGCTCAGTTGGTATATCTGGCTGGTCTCAAACTTGTGGCTCCTTTTGCCTCAGCCCCCTGAGTGCTGAGATTCCAAGCATGTGCCACCACGCCCAGCTTCAACTTTTTATTAATGAAAAATTTGTTATTTTTAAAATTGGAAAACTTTCCCATATTAAATCCTTAGAGGAAATACTTGCGTGAAAATGTTAAACAAAATATAAGCAAAAAAAATTTCAAAAATGAAATGAAACTGTTACAGAATTATTTTTAGTGATTCAGAGGCATGTTTTGTTTATTGTCAAAGCACTTTCTGAGTTATTGTAATGGCTCTAATCTTATACAAATGAACTATCAAGAGTGTGAAATCTGCAATGAGAATATTCAAATTTTTTTATTTTTATACTTAAATAATCTCACAAATAATGGTTTTGACAACAGATCCATGGTTTGAGAAGCTCTTACGTCTGTTTTTGGTCTTTCAGATGCCTGTCCCCATGCTTGTTCCATCTTCAATGGATAATGAAGACAAAGTCACTGAAAGTATTGATGACATTAAGGAAAAGCTTCCCACACATCCATTTGAAGCTGATCTCCTTGAGATGGCAGAAATGATTGCAGAAGATGAAGAAAAGGAGAAGACTCTATCACAAGGAGGTTGGTACAGTGTTTTTTGTTGCTATTGTTTTGTTTTTTGAGACAGGATCTTGCTTTGTATTTCTGGCTGGCCATGAACTCAGCAATCCTTTTACCTCAGCCTCCTGAGAGCAACTACAGGCATGTGTTACCATGCCCAGCACTCAAGTAATGTTAAATTTTACCATCATTTCTAGTTTTCTGTCTTTCTCTCTCTAGTTTTTTTGTTTGTTTTTTGTTTTTTTGAGACAGGGTCTTGCTATGTAGTTGAGGCTGGCCTTGAACTCACTGTGCAACCCAGTTTGGCCTCCAACTTGTGCCAATTCTGCCTCAGCCTCTCAAATGCTGGGATTACAGTCATGCACCAGTACTCCTTGGTCCACACTTAAGAATTTCTAATGTATAGTCACTAGTGTACTGACCAACAGAATCTTAGCACAGATAACCTTTTGGCTCAGAATCACTTATAGGTAAATCTCATTGTGTTATTTTTGAATAAGATAATAACTGTTACCACTGATGTGTGACTCTTGTACGTAGGTATGGTTTATGTGTATTATGAGTGTTGCCTCATTTAATCTTCACAACAGCCCTATGAGGAGGTATTGTTTGCTTTATATTCTCCATTTGGGTTTGTCCCGTTTGTGCAATACTAGATTTTTCCTGTCGACGTAATCAGAAAGTAATTGAACCAGTACTTGAATCCAGATCTGTCTGACTCGAAAACATATAATATTAATGAGTTTACTCACATGGGTTCCAGAAAGATTTCTAACTGTGATTACCATTTCGTTTCTTTTTGATATGGACAGAATTAGAGAAAACAGTATTTATGAGTTTTGAAATATTTAAGTGAATTTTTGCAGAAGCTTTTTTATATATCACTAATGAGCCAAGAAATAACACTTTTCTTGATGTTTTAACATTTTATTCAGTGGCAGATTTTAGAAAGCCACTGGATTTTAGTTTTGCATAATGTTAGATGATTTTCTGAACACGATAGCATTTGGAAAACACTGTCACCTTTTCTGTTGTGTTTATAGTTAGTGTTCAACTCATACATTCTCTTGAGTAGGGCTGAGGAAGTAACTCAGTGGGTGAGTACTTAAGATATTCTGAGAAATAGGTAAAAGCTTATTATTTCAATGTTTCTCATGTTCTTTATATTTTAAAGGCATTTGAGACAACTTTAGTATTTTCTTTAAAAAATACAAAGGAAATGAACTCTGTCAGTTAATACAACTCGAGAAAGAGGGAAAAAAATGGAGTTCCAGAGCAAAGGGAAAATGCATCCTTGTTTCAGTTATCACATTCCCACACTTGTGGTACCCATAGAGCAAGAACTTTGTGACACAAGAGAGCTCAGTACGCAACAGCAGAGGTGCTACAACTAACTGGAAAGAAACATACCAAATATAGCAGTAAAAACCACTCTTCAGCAGAATTGTCCCCAAAAGTGGGGCAGTAATCAGGTAGCTGAACTGCTAGGCTGCTGCCGCTCCCACCCCACCCCCAAATAGTGAGTATACTGTTGTAGTAGTATTTATCCGACAAAGACAGACAGTCTTTCACCCATTCAAGACAAACACTGCCACGGTTACATGAGCCCTGGCAAGGAGTAAGAGCTGTAAAATCACAGGTACTTATAGTTAATCCCCGTATATTGAACTCCTACATTTACGCCATCTTCTCTCATCCCAATATTTGTTCACACTGTTATTGTCTCTGTTTTCAGTGCCAAGACGTACAAAACTCTACTTTAGAAAGACCTTGGAGAGAGAAAAAGATCCTTCAATAATATGTCTTTCTCAGTCTTCTAGGTTATACTTCAATAGTGTTCCAGGTTCATTCACATTCCATCAAATTCAGCTTATGTCATTTATTCTAACCTCAGCTCTGATCTACTAACCCTATCGCCCCAGCACCAATACCACCAACATCACCAAGGGAGTATCACATGAATCTCTCCTCCTGGTCCCCATGTCTTGATGGGGGTCTCCCTCTTCCTTCAGAATAAAACTGTAGTGCCCCTAGTTACCTGTACATTAGAACAACTGTTTGTTCCCTGGAAAAAAAACTCGGATTTTACCAACCTTACTTGAGCTGGTATCCTTCTAGTTTTCCAGACTGGACATTGTCGACTGTCCACATGTCTTTCTCTGCAATATATGAGGCACAATGTATACATATTCTCCCAAGCATGTGGGAAGTTAGAAACAACAAGAGACTGCTCTCCAGACCAGATGGAGAAGGATCCAGTCTCTTACACTCATTCAGTGTGCATTCTCTTCTGTTAAGTATCTGTTACTGCCTCTTCTGAGGGATTGAACCAGTATGAGAAAGAGTATGTGTCAAATAAATACAATCACCACTGCACTGGTGCCTGTAATCACCCTGTGCACACAGTGCGAAATAAGACATTCTAGAAAAGATCCTTGATTCTCCCACAAACTGTCCCTTAACTGGTCACTAGCTCTGATGGGTGCTCCAACAATGGTGACTTTTCTCAGAGAAGACACACACCAGCATCACAGCGCTGAATTCCCATGGATGTCACCACTTTCCAGCTGTCAGTGATAGGGTCATAGCATTCAATTCTACTCAGTAGGGACTTGCCATCTATCCTGCAATTACATAGATTCTCCCCCAAAGCACTGTGGCTCCTAAGTACCATTGTGGAGTGGTCATACTAGTTAAAGAATCAGTATAAATGTTGTACACCTCAACAAAAGAAAGGGGTTGTACCATCAAATCCACCCTGCTACATAAATGTGGTCATTCCATTGGGCTCCTCAGGCACCAGAACACTTGGTGGCCATTGGTGTAACATTAGTTCAGTGTCCTATGTAGGAAGCATATTTAAGATATTCAAGATATTCAAGCCATCATCATATCCTCCTAGACACTAGATCACTCTGCAGGCCACCACTTGTCCAACACCCTCTTGGCTATCTGTGTATCTCCAAGCATACTCCACTGATCAATGTTTGGGGCATATCACTCCATACTGGTGTGGTGTCAGCTTCCATAACAGCCTCCAGAGATGCAGATCATATCTCTCAGAGTGGCAGCCCCAGCACAACTATGTTGGATGTTTATTGGAGCTACAGAATACCAGACCCTGTCCTCATCTGCTGTACAGTCCTGGCGTTCCGCTGAACTGACGTGGGAATGGCCATCATAACTGCTATTTACATAGATCCAGTCCTGTAGGGTCACATAACGTCTCTTGCGAGTCATGCTTGGCAAAAAGCTCCACTACCAAGTCTTGGACCCCATATTTCTCAACCACGTTAATGGGAGACTGCTGGCTTCCAGTGCTCCCAACCACCAGAAGCACATCATTGGCTCCTAGACGAGCCCTTGTCCACAGGCCCTGCATCTGACTCCAAAGTTCAAGCCTCAGATGAAACTTCTTTGCTTTGTCAGCCAGATCCCTGCACTGCAAACTATAGTGGATGAAAAGCTCAGTATTTGTCACATCTGTAAATGTACCTAGGGGTCAGCAGGGGCATCCACATACACTGCAGCAAGTCAGGCAAGTACTCTTCTCGCTCCTTCTTGGCATGCTTCACCCAGTTGATGATAGCCTCAAAGACTGGCTCTTCAGAATCCACCAGAATTTCATCACACTTGATTAGCTTTTCCACCTCTCCTTGACTTAGAAGAATGAATTCTTTATGCTGTACCACTTCAGGAAAATGCTTCTGGCTAAGAACCTCAGTCACTTGCATCAAGTCAACACAGTTGTAAGTTTCAGCAAAATCCCTGATACCCAGCTGATTTTTTAAGAACTGAAGGCAGGCTTGTTTTACGCCTTTCAGCTGAATCAGACAGGCTGCAGGGAACAGTTCTTGTATGTTCTCCACCGTCATATGTACTGTTTCTGTTTACTCAAAGGCAATAGGATTTCCATGGTAGAGGCAGTTAAACCTTGGATATCAACTTAAGGTTCCCCCTTCTCTGAAATCTCGCCACTGAACATGACACAAAAGTAGTCGCTGCAGGCAGCCAGCACAAACTAATGGGCAGGAAAGTCTTTCTGCTCTACTTTTAGCATCACATCACAGAGGATAAAGATGGATTTAGCATGAGTATTTGTCATTATATCTTTGAGGGCCATAATACCTCCTATCAAACAGTATGGAGGAAGAACAAAAGGGGTCCTGGCTAGCCAGCTGGCAGAGCCCAGCTCTGCCTGAGGGGATAGCATGGGCACTGGCAGGCCCAGGGGCTCTGGAGTTGTCATCATGGTCTTGCTGACTTCGCTCTCCAGGCCGTGCAACTTGTCTCATGTTCTTTAATGTATAATAATCTCATAATTCTGACTCGTTTACATGTGGAGATTAAAGTCTTAGAATAGTATTGTATGCTAGATCTTCTGACTTCGGGTATATACTTAGTTTGGCAGTTCAGGCAATCCCTGATGATAAACCTCATTTTAAATTGACATCCTTATTCACATTAATATTTAGCATTTATCAAGTTCTTTCTCTGTACAAGTACTGTGATATAATGCCTTTGTCTACATTGAGTCAGAAAAACTAAAAAATCAAATTTTAAAACAGTTGTAATCAGTATAGTATTGTTGAAATGTTTTTTTTTTCCAATTCATTTTATTTCAAAGAGAAAAAAGAAGCTAAAACAAAATTTGAAAACATGCCAGTAAGGGGGCAACAATGTAGATGAAATGTTATAACTACAGAGAAAGAAATAAATTCCAGCTTAGGGGATATGGGGCTAATTTCATTTTGATTTTAGGGAAAAGAAGCAATTATCTTGGATAAGCAAAAAAACAAAACAAACAAGAAAAAGCCTACCTTTCTACCTTGAATCTTGGAGATCCTTACTTTTCAAATACTGTGTAGTTGTTAAAGCTATCTTCCTTCTAGTTCCATATGCCAGAATGCTCTCTTTTATTTACATTCTGAATGTATTGGCCTTTGAATACAACAGTAAGATTATTATGTTGGAGGGGCTAGTTAAAGCTTATTTGTCAGTTTTTGAACAAATGTTTGTATGTGTGTATATGTGTGTGATTTAAAAAAAATGGAGGAGGATTTCAATTAACTTGAGTGTAGAATGAAAAGTAAGCTGGGTAAGAGGTGGCATGCCTGTAATCCTAGCTACTCCAGGTGACTAAGGGAGGAGAATCACAAATTGCAGGCCAGCCTAGTCATTTTAGCAAGACCCCTCCCAAAAGAAAATTTTAAAAAGATTAGAGATGTAGCTCAGTGGTAGAGTGTTTGCCTACCATGTGTAAAGCCTTAGGCTCAGTCCCCAGACTAGACCACTCTCCACTGCCCAGTCAGAAGAAAAAGTCTCTCTCACTATGACATTGTCAATAGTGCTACCAAGTACTATAACCGCTGTTAATGGAGGTAATAATTCAACGACTTTTACTACTAATGTTTAATTAAAGAATCGTCCTTTGCATGTATGAATTCTGTTTACTTAGTACCTCATAGTATGTTTCATGTATATAATTGACTCATCTTTTGAGATAGTGTTTTGTGTATACTGTACATGCAAACTTTTTTATTATGTGATTTTTCTTTAGGATCTCAAACTTCTGAACAAGAACTCTTTCTAGACACCAAGATATTTGAAAAAGGTTTGTTCTTACAAATATATTTTGGTTCTTGGAAATCTTATATTCTGTAAGTAACAGAAATCAATGGAGAATTAGTATTCCTGAGCCTAATATGTGTATTTTTAGATAGATGTGTCACTAAATGTCTATGATGTATGCTGTTTTGTAATGAAAGTATTAAAAACTATCTTAAATATATAAGCATTAATTAAAAGTGTTTTAAAGTGCTTACCAAAATGTGAATCTAGTTCTGTGAGACTGATGAACAAATTACTTCATTCTGTGGTTGATGGTGTTCATCAACCATATCTCAGTTTTTGATATTGAGGTTAAGAATATTTCTGAAGATATCAAGAGCATGGCTTATTTTGATGACTTGTTTGTTTTCTTTATATATCAGACCAAGGAAGTACATACAGTGGTGATCTTGAATCAGAGGCAGTATCTACTCCACATAGTTGGGAGGAAGAGTTGAATCATTATGCCTTAAAGTCAAATGCTGTGCAAGAAGCTGATGCAGAACTGAAGCAGTTCTCAAAGGGGGAAACAGAACAGGATCTGGAAGCAGATTATCCATCAGGTTTGTACACCACAAGCTATTAATCAAAAGTCCTTTATTTTAGAATGGCAAGACTCCAAATTGACATTAGGCAGCTGTAATGTGTTGGAGATAATCTAGAACACAGTGCTTTCTACCTATCTGGATGTTAATTTGTGTCATATTGTTTTTTACATGGTTAATTTGTTTTTTGAACATTTTTGTTACCTTTGCTACAATAACCATTTATAAAATGGGTTCTTGATTTTTAATAAACTTTTATTTATGTGCTATATCCTTTTTTCTCTTAACTGTGTAAATAAAATTCTCATTACAAAACAATGAAATAGTGGTGATTACTCAATCTAAGTTTTAATCTGTGAGTTACCTACCTCATACTGTGCTTTTTGTTGATTTTATAGAATCTTTTGACCCACTTAATAAAGGACAGGGAATCCAAGCACGTTCCCGAACAAGACGACGACACAGAGATGGCTTCCCCCAACCCAGACGAAGAGTAAGCAGCAGTTTAATTTTTTTAGATTTTTCCTTTCCTTCATTTTATCAGTATTTATTAGTTTCTGATCTTTACAAAATTCTGTTAATAAGCAGAATCAGGCAGTTTCATACATTATTTTGCAACCTCACACTTTGTTTTCATTAGTACATGGGGAGTTGGTACAAGTACATAGTACATCTCACTTCTTTTTTTTTCTTTTTTTCTTCCTGCCTCACTCTCTTGGTTCCCTTCCCTTTTGCGAAAGAGCTATCTTCCTATTTCTTATTATCTGTCTTTTCTTTTTTTTTTTTTTTCTTTTTTCTTTTGAGTTGGATATCTTTATTGAGAGAAACAAAGCTTCTGTACAAGAGAGAGACAGAAGGGGTCCCAAGTGGGTTGCCCTGTCTTTTCTTTTGCCCTTTATGTTTTGGATTCCTTATAGAAGAGAAACTGTGGGATAGTTAAACTTGCGTGTCTGATTTATTTCACTTAACATTATTGCAACCTATAGTTTTTGTTTTTGTTTTTGTTTTTTAAAGTCAGGAACCATATTTTCTATTTACATTTCATCCATGACTTTTTCTTTTATTTCTATAACTGATGGTTTTGTCTTGTTACTTTAAAAAGCATTCAACATTTTTAAAAATATTATTTTCTCTCTTTGAAAAGTCTAATCTATTTTTATGTGTTCTATCCTGAAGTTTTACTATTTTGCATTATAAAATATAATAGGACTATACAGACTGTTTCTCATGTTGGAAGGGTGATAGCCTTATTTTAAAAAAATTAACTGTTGGGTTATAATTACATTTAAAAATTATAAATTAGGAAAGTACAGCTTGGTGGGGTTTGGCATATGTATATATGACGTAACTACCACAACTGTGAAAAATATCATCACACTGAAAAGTTTTCTCATAATCTTTTGTAGTCAGCCTCATCTTCAGATGCTGACAACCACCAGTCTGCTGTATGCATCGATACTAGATGATACGGCTTTGTCTTTTCTGAAAACTGTTTATAAGTGGTACCATATAGTACGTCTAGGTTCCATATCTAGGTTCTTTTACTTAGCTTAGCGGTTTTGAGTTTCATTCATGTTGTTTCATGTTTCGGTGGCTTATTCCTATTTCTAAACAGCATTTTATTTTAAGGACAAACCAAAACTTACATAGCCGTTTAACTGATGGTAGAAATTTGTGTTGTATCCAGTTTGCCACTATTTTGAATAAAACTCTTAGGCAAATTCTAGAATAAATTTTGGTGTTAACGTGTGTTTTGCATTTCTTTTGAGGAAAAATATCTGGGAATAAGATTGCTAGGTTTTATGGTAAGTATACTTTCCACTTTATAAGAAAGCTGTTAGACTGTTTTCAAAAGTGAATAATACACATTTTGCATTCCCAGCAGTGATGTGTGAGAGTTCTTCAGCTCCATGATTTGCTAACAGTTGTCTTAGTTACTTTTCTTGTTGCTGAGACAAAATACCCAACACCCAAAGTTAAATGAGGAAAGGTTTGTTGAGCTCAGTTTGTAAAGGTTTCAGTCCATAATTGGCTGGTTCTAAGGCAAGGTGTATGGTAGAGGGGCAACTGTTCATGGCAGCAGAAAACAGCAAAAGCGACAAGAGAGAGCAAGGGAAGAGAGAGAAAAGCCTCTTTCTGTCCCTTATATTGTGTGCAGGCTACCCGTCCTAGCGTAGGTGTAGCATTCATACCCTTAACCCAGCATTGGACCATGAATCAGTCACAGACTCTAGATTCAGCTGCCTCTAAAAAGCCCCCCCCTCCCATGACCACATAAGGCTCTGAGGGAATATCCAGACATTGGTATTGTTGAATTTGAATTTTAGTCTCTAGTATTTGCTATTCTACTTAATTTGTATTTCTTTTATGACTAATGATGTTGAGCATATATGTTTGGCAATTTGTCATCTTTGGTAGAACATCTATTCGGTCTTTCCCACATTTTATTTTCCAGTTTGTTGGGGGGTAGTTTGTTGTGAGTCGTAAATTTTCTTTACTATGAGCATAATTCCTTTATCAACTAGGATATTTGCTTCTGTTCTCTGAATTCATTTTTAAACATTTTCTTTTTTTTTTTTTTTTTTTTGCGGCACTGCGGATTGAACTCACAACCTTGCGCTTGCCAGGCAGGCGCTTAGACCGCTGAGCTAGATCCCCAGCCCTGGTGTTTTTGAGACAGGGTCTCACTATGCCGTTCAGACTGGCCTTGAGCTCACTTTGTAGCCCAGGCTGGTCTCGAACTCACAACGATCCACCTGTCTCAGCCTCCCGAGTGCTGGGATTACAGGCGTGAGCCACCATGCCCAGCTGACATTTAAACATATTGAAGATTTTAACTTTGAGGCAGTATACCAATTTTTATTCATTTATGGATCTGCTTAATAATTATTCATCAAAAAGCCAGATGTGGTGGTGCATGCTCATAATATCAGCACTCTAGGAAGTTTAAGACTGGAAGATCGTTAAGTTCAAGCCTAGGCAGTTTAGTGAGTCCCAGTGTAACCAATTTTCTCTCTGGCCTCTTGTCCTGAGGATGATGGACGGAGGAAGTTAACAAAAGCAGGGGACTCTTGAAGTGTAGTTTATTAAGAGAAGACAAAGTTTTTGCTAGCTGAGAGGGGCTCCAAAGGAGGATGCTATGGTGGCACCGAATTCAGGGGTTTAAATATAAAGCTATTTTGGTGGACGCATGAAAATGAGACTTGAAGCAATGTGTTTTTAGCTAGACCTTTGATGCTAGGAGAACAGACTTCCCTTGCCCACAGCATACTTTAAAGAGCTTCTTTCCCTTGTTTTCTACTTTTCCCAGGGTTTATCTCAGTTTACTCAAGTCTGTGTCTTAGCTGCCTAATATTTCTTTCTGAGTCTCATTGGGGATGCTGCTCAGTGTGAAGACTTTGGGTTCATTGTGTGTGTGTGTGTGTGTGTGTGTGAGAGAGAGACAGATTATCCCATCATACTCTTTACCTAACTCATCTCTTAATTTCCTTCTAGAAGTTTTGTGGTTGTAACTTTCATGTTTGTGATACTTTCTCATTATTTTTATGTATAAATTAAAGAGTCAAGGTTAATTTTTTTTTCATATGGCTATCCAATTTTCCAGTACCACTCTTGGAAAAGATTATCCTTATCCCATTGAATAGCATCGGCATACTTGTTTAAAGTCAACTAACTATATTTGTGGGCTCTGTTCTGAAACTGTTCTGTTTCATTGATTTTGTTTCTGTCTTTTTTTTTTGAGATAGGATTTTGCTATGTAGTTTAGACTGATCTTGAATTCATTATGTAGCCCAGGTTGGCCTCAAACTGACAACCATCCTCCTGCTGCAGCCTCCTGAGTGCTAGGTTTACAGGCTTTTTTTTTTTAAAGCACTTTTAGCTTTCTACTGGTGTCTTCTGTAGAGTTGTCAATCTTTTTATTTGGCCCAGTACATTTATACTTACATCCCCTGTGAACTTGTTCTTTTTTTTTTTTTTTTAAATTTTAAAGAGGATAAAACCAAGGAAAAGGAAACAGAATAAAACCAATCAAAACAAACCAGTGTAAGTAATGCAGGACTTCAAAATATTACAAAATCAACAATAGTTACATAATGCCTTTTGTTGTCTTTAAAATAGCTGCAGATACCTTTGGACATACAAAAAATCAAACACAACAGAATAGTACAGAAACAATAAAAACAAAACAATGGGTGCAATAAAGGACTTCAAAACAAGACAGTAGTAAATCCCAAATGGCTACCATAATATATCTTGCTATCTTTAAATAGCTGCTCATGCCATCAGAGGTAACATAAAAAAAAAAAAAGAATAAAACCCAACCCAACTAAACAATGAACAATATAGGACTTCAAAACAAGGCTACCACCCTCAGTGAGAGATCCCCCCAGATGCCACACTGCTTACTGCTATCTTCTGAACAGATGATCAGACCTTTGGCCCTAGACCTGCAAGGTCAGTGAAACACAAAAGCACCATTGGCATCCAATTGCATTTCACCTCCATAGCTATGATCATAGCCTGTGTTTCTCCGGATCAGCCAATCAGTTATGGGGGGTGGGGGGGTGGGACTGGTACTTCTTGTTTGCGAGCCTGCGAGCTGGAAGGGCCTGGGATCAGGCTGTCCCCCTGCTGGGGGTGGCCTGCGCATGGCACTGGTTCGCAGGTGGACCTTGCTTCTTGGTGGGGCCTTGTTCTTTCCCCCCGCAGTCCATGAATGGTGCTTTTTTTTTAATCTTAACTTTTTTTATATACGTATACATACACATACACATATGTTGTTTCAGCTTCTCACACTAATGAGACAATATGTGTATTTATTTCACTAATAAGTATGGTCTCAAGTTGCATCCATTTACCTATAACAGTCTCAGGTCTATCCTTCTTTATGGCTAAGTAGTACTCCATTGTATAGATATATCACATCTTTTTTATCCATTCCTCAGTAGATGGGCACTTAGGTCATTTCCAAGATTTAGCTGTCACAAACTGTGCTGCTATAAACATGGGTGCACATATATTGTTGTGGTATGATGTTTTTAATTCTTCGGGTAAAATACCCAGAAGGGGAATAGCTGGGTTGAATGGGACCTGTAGTCCTAGTTTTTTGCAGAATCTCCACACTGATTTCCACAGTGATTGCACTAGTCTGCATTCCCACCAACAGTGGAGAAGGGTTCCTTTTTCCCCACAGCCCCTCCAGCATTTGTTATTGCTTGATTTCTTAATAATAGCCATTCTTTCTGGGGCAAGGTGGAATCTCAGTGTTGTTTTAATTTGCATCTCTTGAATGACCAGTGCATTTGCTCCAAAGTTTGATTTAGTTCTAATATTTCATTGTTGATTTTTATCTAGTTGATCTGTCTTTTTCTGACAGTGGGGTATTGAGGTCTCCCAATGCAGTTGTATTAGGGCTTATTTGATTTTTCATGTCTGTTAGTGATTGTGTTACATATTTGGGTACACTGGTATTTGTTGCATATATATTTGTGATTATCTCTTCCTCTGTGATTGTTACCTTTACAAGGATATAGTGACTTTATCTCTCTTAATCCGTCTTAGCTTAAAATTCACTTTGTAAATAGAATAGCTACCCCTGCTTTTTTCTAGGTTCCTGTTGCATTGTTTTCTATTCTTTGACTTTCAGTCTATGAATTTCTTTTTGAATTAAGTGTGTTTCTTGTATGCAGCATCTTGTTGGATCTTGCTTCTTGATCCATTCTGCCAGTCTATGTCTTTTGACTGGTGAATTAAGACCATTAACATTGATGTTTATAACTGAAATGTATTGACTTATTCTTGTCATGTTATTTTCCTATTGTTGGCTCTCCCCACCCTTTCCCCCCGCTTCCTCTAGTTGTTTGGCTTCCTTAGTGTATTCCTTCTGTTGAGGTTATGGAGCTGTAGTCCTTATTATCTCTTCCTAGAATGTCCTTCAGAACATTTTGGAGTGCTGGTTTGGTGGTCATAAATTTCCTCAGATGTTCTTTGTCATGGAAGAATCTTATTTCTCCAACAATTTTGAAAGATAATTTTGCAGGGTACATCAATCTGGGTTGAAAGTTGTTTTCCTTTAGAACTTGGAGTACTTTGCTCCAAGCTGTTCTTGACTTGAGAGTTGGTGCTGAGAAGTCAGCTGTAATTGATGGGTTTTCCTTTATAGGTGATTTGTTTCTTCTCTCTAACAGCTCTTAGGATTCTATTCTTGTGTTAAATTTCTGGAATCTTGACCATGATATGCCTGGCTGTAGATTTTTTTGATCATTGCTAATTGGGAGTTTTTTGTTTTTTGTTTTTTGTTTTCTTCCTGGTACTGGGGATCAAACTCATGATCTCGCACTTGCCAGGCAGGAGCTTATGCTACTGAGCTAAATCCCTGGCCCTTGTCTGTTTGAGACAGGGTCTTGCTATGCTGTTTAGGCTGGCCTTGAGCTCACTTTGTAGCCAGGCTGGTCTCAAACTCACAAGGATCCTCCTGTCTCAGCCTCCCGAGTGCTGGGATTACAGGTGTGTGCCACCAGGCCTGGCTCTAATTGGAGTTCTGTATGCCTCATTTATCTGAGTGTCAAATTCTTTTTCTCACCTGGGAAAGTTTGCTGTCATGATGTCTGTGAACATACTTTTAATGGCATTTGTGGTATTTTGCTTGTTCATTGACTCCAATTAATCTTAAGTTATTCTTTTTTTGTCTCATCTAGCAGCTGCTGGATTGATTTCTCATGAACCCTTGCTAGTTTTGAGAAATCTTTCTTTTCCTGGTCACTATTAAATGTAAGCCTGTCTTCAATATCTGAGATCCTGTCCTCACATTGGCTTAATCTGCTTCAAATACTTTCAATGGAGTTTTTATTCTCCTGGATATCTGCTTAAATGTTTTATGGATTCCATTTCTTTCCTGTGCTGAGCTTCCATAATTTTCTTAATCTCATCTATTTTATTATCTGTGTCTGCTCTAATGTTGGTAA